>JAECUM010094665.1:0-25116 GCA_016617855.1 Megalonaias nervosa | reverse complement strand
TGTATTTAACCATACAATCAAAACATAATAATACAGAATAAAATAAAACTTAGAACTTTTGATATATACGGCATTCTTAGACGACCTGACGAAGATGTCATGCATATATTAATTTAAGCAGGTAATAAATCAAATATAACTAACAATTACGTCAATGCCTTATATACATATACACAAATTGCATCTAGGTAACTAACACGTCATTAACATTCGTATCAGAACGCACAATACAATGTTTAATGTTAGAATTGTGGAGATGCGAGTTATTTTAAATGTGTAAGTGACAACGCAATTTAGTAAATGTATTATGATGTGAAGTAGAAAAAAAAACCAAAAAAAAAAACTCAGCTTTTTATTAGAATGTCTTTTAATACCCAAGACTTTGAACAAGACCTGCTTACTAGTCAATATTGCCTAGTGGTAACATGTCCAATTTGAATCTTAACACGTCAGCATTGAATGCACAAATCCACACTATCGACTTGTGATTTATCTAGGTAGTCTCACAAATGAGCGATGCATAGATTATATTCCATAATCTGAGACAGTCAAATATGAAACAGTGAAAATAACAAATGCTGACAGGTTAGGTTAATTTTCTATTTGTCCTAGATAATTATACTGCCACGAATATAATAGTGTGCGTTTCTGTTTGTGATTTGATTTGTTAAGATAGCTTTAGCATTTTGAGCCACATAGCTACGGTGTCTGCAATGTGTCAGTTGATAGTGGCCCCTAGCACTGGGGTACCATGCCGAGGACATGTGCCAGCATGTCCCACTCAGGTACATTAGCCCGACACCAAGCCGACCAGTCCCAACACTAACTTCTTAAAGCTGAACGCCAAGCGAGGCAGCTGCTAGTACCATTTTTATATCTTTGGATGACCCAGCCGGGGTTCGAACCATCGACCTGCCGCATCCGAAACGGATGCTCTAAACAGATAGGCCACCGGACCGGTCATGAATATAACAGAAGCCTTCGTCTATTTTAATAAAATGGTATAAATATACATAACGTTTATTTAAACTCTCATAATTCATCTCCATATGATGACAACAGTCCAGCAAAAATAATACTTTACCACTGCAGCCTTTAAACTGTTGCACCGTGTCATAGCCCTTGCAAATAATAAAAATGCCACAGGTATACGCAGAAGTGGGTTTGTTATATTTTTCATTTTAATAAAGCAGTTTCAAACTTTGAGTTTCATATACTATGGTTTTCAAGCAGGGAGAGGCTTTGCAAATTATTATAAATGACAGGTTTGTATGCATGGGTGCGTGTGTGTGTGTGCTGTGTGCATGCAAGTTTAATTCACAATTCTCTAAATTCCTTTTAAATTTTCACATTGTTTTCTAGGGAAATAAATTATTTGTTGAATTTTACTAAACTTGATAGTTTGTTTTCTTTTACTTAGTTTACGACCATATTGTCGTAACATATGTAAATTACAGGATTTACTATGTTTACAATATTATCAGTTGCTTTCAAGTGTCAGGTCTCTATGGTCTTAAAATAAGTAATATAAAGGAGCGAAAACCAACAGGTATTGTAAAATTCAGCAACTAATTTATTTCCCTAGAATGCAGAGTGAAAATGTAAAAGGAATTTACCGTTTTGTGAATTAAATCCCAAAATACCCTAGAATTTCTCACCCATGTCCTAATGAATAAAGTTCTTAATAAACTTTATTAGTATTCCCAAAATAAATACAACGATGAAAGTGTTGATGCGACAGTAGTGGCCTGTATTCTATAAAGTACTAATATGTCAGTGAGTTGAATTGCAATGATGTGCCAACAATCTTTTGACGAATCACAATATAATCCTAGAATATACTCCTGTTTGAATTTCACTATAATTCAAAGTCTCTCTGTCCAAGAATGTTCTGTAGCACTTTGTATTCAAGGTAAAAATAACTTGAGTTAAATATATTCACACACATCAAAATATTGCACAACTATAATACAACTGATTCTGCTCAGACGTTATCGCATGAATGACTAATTTTCAAGCAAACAAGATTTGTATGAAAACCTAAGCCATAACACATGAAAACCCGGATGAGGGTCAAACGTTCATTCTTCTAGAACAAATCTAAGTTATAATTAGAAGATATGTTACTAAAATTATAATAAAGTATGTGACAAATATCGCATGCACCAAGACTAGCTATTTTAAAAATAACAATGTCCTTGACTCAGTTTAAGATAATGATCCTAATATTTATCCGTCACTCCGAGAAATACAAACAATGTTGTTTATACAATGAACCTGATTTTGGACAATGTCAAATGCAAAAATACAATTGTACATAACTCATAGCATATAATGAAAAAAGGAGCTAATAAACAATGCAAATTAAATATACATAACACAAGAGTGAAACTTATCAGAATCTAGCACTGACAGTGCGTGACTGGTGTGTGTGTGTGACCTACTTTGGGATACACACCAACATTTCGAGGTCGTGACTACATTGTGAGGACTGTCACACCAGTCCTCGAAATGATACTTCAGAAACTGGTTGAGAATGAGAGATGAACTATGCATTATTGTGAAAGTCCTCACAAAGTCGGTGATGTCTGACAGACAATTACACTCCGTGTGTATAATACACACAATTTCTTTTTTTTTTCTTTGGCGCTTGAGTGGTGTGCAGTCGCTTAGCCAATCAGAAGGCGTGTGACTTCTGATTGTTTGTCATCCAATCAGAACATCGCTTCTGTGAAGTGTCACTGTAAAATTCGTATACCGATAAATAGCACTCATAAAAATAATTGCTAGTATTATTAGTGATTTTAATAAATATTTGTTTTTGTTGAAATACTTGTAAACTGGTGATGCCAGCAGAAAGTGCAATATTTTAAGCCCGGTGCGACTGATATAGTGCGGTGCTTTTGGCGCGCGATTTGGTGTGTACATGGATTTTATTCCTTCGAGACTTAATACACCTAATTCTTGGAAGATGTCTAGGCGCACTGGATCAAACTGGTAAGAAGCAAAAAGAGTCTTTATAAAGCTGTTATTATATTCGTCCAAAACAACTGTTCTTTCTTTCATTTGTTATCATCTGTGACAACTTGCTTGTATCCCGTTCCACCAATGAGCTTGATGCACGGGGCCTCGAATCATTGCTCATATTTAACTATCAGTCATAAACATAGTATAAAATAATATTATTATTTTATACTAATGTATGAGTGACAGTTAATTTGTAAGCAACGATACTAGCCCCATTGCGAAGGTCATGATTATTAGATTTCCATGTCACAAACATTTCACATTGATGTCATAAGGGTGGGTTAATGAAGAAGCCTCTCTCTCTCTCTCTCTCTCTCTCTCTCTCGTCCATTTCCTTTTCAACTTGATTGTTGAGAGTGAGAGAGAAGCTGCGCAAAATGAACTTTACAGTAGAAGAAGAATATTGTGTTTTTTCTTGTTTTTTTATAATAAAAAAAAAAAAACAGAAAACTTACAACAACAAAAAAAATCAGATAGGCAAGGAAAGGAAAATGGAGTACTGATACCCCCGACAAATAAATGGTTGGTCCCTTTCAAGCTAGTTCATTTCTCACTCTTGATAATACAACATAGCCCCCAATATAAGATAAGGGTCTGTACATGACAGACTCTTTGATAAACAAACTCCCCGTTTGTTTGTACCCCGCCACTGATTTCAATAGCGGAAATCTTTAATGTGATAAACAGTGCACAGAACTTAGTCATTTCATTCATTGAATTTCTAACCCGACTGTGACCAGAGTGGCAATAACACTGGTATCCTCTGCATCTCTTATGCTTAACGGTCTTTCCATACTATCACGGCGGCATATTGCGTACACTATGGGCGAGTCTCTTTTCCTCAGACAACATTGTGACGTAGTTCTTCCTATTCGGTAACTGCCGGATATTTCCGTAAATTACCATAATGTTGAGAGTTTAGTTTATATCTCTTTGCACACATGAATATAGAAATTACACCGCTTGTTAAATCCTTGGGAAACGCAAATTTGTAGTTGTCATTCATTTCTTTTGCTAGATTCGACATTGTAAATATCGGAAGAAGACGACATAGTATTTTTCCTCTATGTACATACATGTATAGTCCTGCATACATCCCTTCACTGAAAATGGACTTGTACAGGAACTGGAAATGACTGGCAAACATGGTCATCCTTTACAATGAAAACTTCGTTTGGAGTGAAACGTGCAGGTGATAACTATGTTAGGGCCCACCTACCCACCTCCGGGCATGACAAGGTTTGAAATTATAATGCAGTAAATTAACTGATTAATTTCTGAGCATTTTTGATCTCATTTGTACTTTTTGTTTTTTTTAATTGGAAGGGGGGCACAAACAAAAGGTGAGGTTTATTCAGACTATTGTTTAAGCTCGATTTAGTGGAACTTGATGTTGTTACTAAATGGGATGGCCATGTCAGCACGTGATATGTCAGAGCACTTTCATATCAACAAGTATATTCCTGCAGAATATTATTTCTCAAATTTGGAAAACTCTGCATGTTGCTATTTATACTTCTGCACTTCCACACAAAGCCCTAACGAACTTTATTCTACTTATGACTATCCAATACATATATACGGTAATCAGCGGCAACTGGCTATGAGTCAGCTGTGAGACTGCAACTATAATTAGCAGCCACCATATTGCTAATATCAACGTACAGTGTTGACAACATCTTTCTTAGGCAAATAAGTCTGTTGTAATATTTGTTTCGCTGATGTTCTGTTACAATGATACAGAGCTATGGACTATTACGTGTGCTATATCCCTGCTATTATTAGCACAAGATTAATAGTTGGCCTAGATTGGACATCAGAAGACGTCACTGTCCTGTGCCATAAATATATGGTATCCGCACACGGAGCTAGGAGACATTTGACCATAAATATATGGTTCCCACATACAAATCTTGCTGACGTCATCCATAAATATGTGGCTCCCACTTGTCGCACTTCACACATGTCTACTACTCCCCGTGCCACCGTTGTTAATATATGCTCCAGTAGAAAACGACGTTTTAGAGTAACAACAGTAATAATAATCATAATGAGGACTTTCTATAGCGCCTAATCTTTAGAAGCTCTAAGCGCTTTACAACATTTGACAACACTTAAAAAAACATATATAATGATATGATTACAAAAATAAAAACAAACACCACGAAATTAGAAACAGAAAACATGCTGTAGATATTTAAGGTAAGGATACATTATAAGGATACATTATTAGGTCTTTAAGTCTGTTCTTGCAGTTAAGTAGGTGAGTTTAAGAGCGCTCTTGAATGAGACCACTGTGTCTAACTGCAGTGGGCAATTCGTTCCACATTGCTGGGCCCTGGTATGCAAAAGAGCGTTGTCCATATGATTTCATTTTCATAGTGGGAATAATGAGAATACGAGTGTCAGAACAGGAGCGTAAGTATCTTGCAGGTGTGTACACATGGGTGAGGTCAGATAGGTATGTTGGACTGGAGCCCATCAGTGAAACGTAGCACAGAGAACAAATTTTGTGTTTAATTCTGGATTGTATGGATAGCCAGTGTAGGGTAGAGAGCAGGGGAGAGGCGTGCTCTGATTGTGGTACTCTAAGGATGATCCGAGAAGCTGTGTTTTGAACTTTTTGAAGTTTCTGGAGTAGATATTGAGATGAACCAGACAGAATTGAGTTACAATAGTCCAGTCTTGAAAGTACTAAGGAACACACAAGTGTTTTGGTGGCATCAACTGAAAGATACTTGCGAATGGAGCTGATGCGTCTCAGTTCAAGATATGCAGCCTTGCATATGTTCATGACATGTTGGTGCAATGAGAGAGTACTGTCAAGAGTAACACCGAAGTTTCGTACTGACTGTGTGAATTTAATGTTGGTGTTGCTGATATTTACTGTCTGCGGTAAAGGATGTGAATAAGAAAGTCTTTGTGTTGTAATCAGAATGGCTTCAGTTTTATCATCATTCATCTGCAACTTGTTACATGTCATCCATGATTTCACATCGGAAATGTACCTCTCTACGCCTTGGATGGTAGCTTCAACTTCAGTTGGATGGCTAGATTTGTATATTTGGGTGTCATCAGCATACAATTGGTGAGACACTGGATGATGATCTATGACACTTGAGAGTGACTGAGTGTATAGAATGAAGAGAACAGGTCCAAGAACAGACCCCTGTGGAACACCACAACATTGATCAACTGGGCTGGAGTGTATACCATTTGCGGACACAATTTGTGTCTTGTTGACCAAGTAAGACTTGAACCATAGTAAGGCCGTATCATGAATGCCAAATACATGCTGGAGACGGTGAAATAATATATCATGGTCTATAGTGTCAAATCCTGCAGACAAGTCAAGGAGAGTGAGGACTGTAATCTTTCCGCCATCCAAAGCAGAGAGAAGGTCATTGACTACTTTCAGAAGAGTAGTTTCAGTACTGTGGCAGGGGCGATATGCAGACTGTACATTGCTAAAAAGACTGTTTGAATTCAGATGAGATACAAGTTGGGATAGAACAACTTTTTCTAAGATTTTAGACATGAATTGGAGATTAGAAACTGGGTGGTAGTTCTTTAAATCATTATGGTCGAGTGTTGGTTTCTTCAGCAGAGGCTTTACAATGGCAGTTTTGTAAAATGATGGGAATTCCCCAGATGAGAGAGAGGTATTAATAACATCAGTTAGTGCAGGCAATATTGGATCTAAGCACTCTAGCAGCAGTGACGTCGGAGTCGGATCAAGTTCACATGACTTTGGTGCATTCTTCATCACGATTGTACGTACTAAATCCATAGAGACAGGTTCAAATGCTGCTAACGGTTGCCGCTGAAATTCTGTATCGCAACTGTATGGTGACGACGAGTCAACTGAAATTGTGTTGTCAAGTTTATCTCTGATGGTTTGTACTTTGTCACGGAAGAAATTTGCAAAAAGGTCGGGAAGGTCGACTAGAGAGAAGGTAGCTGGAAGTGGTGTACATTTGTTCCTTGACATTAGCTTGTTAGTAATCTCAAATAGCTTTTTGCAGCTGGAACCTTCCGTGATCTTAGTACTGTAGTGGGCTGATTTCGCTGCATGGACTATGTTTGTAACATTCTTCTTAGTGGCCTCATAGATCTGCTTATGAATAGTGAGTCTGGTGGAAAGCCAAAGCCTCTCAGCTTTACGGCGGTCTCTTTTAGCAGTACGAAGCTGGTCCCTAACACTGCCATACCACGGAGCACACTTCTGAATTGCTACTCTGCACTTGGTTGCTGGGGCATGTTTATCAAGCAATGAACGCAGGCAGTTATCGAGTTGTTCTGCTGTAGGAGGTAAGCTAGTTGTTATGTTTGCTTGGATGTCATGCATTAGTTGGGTTCTGTTTATCATACGGAGGTTTCTCTTAGTAGCGAATAAAGGTGGAGGATTAGGGACTGATATGTCAAGATGGCATATAATGCAGAGGTGATCTGATGAAAGTTCGTGGGACACCAGGGAGGACTGAAGAATATTATCATCAGGTCTGTAAAGAATCCAGTCTAAAATGTGATCATGTTTATGGGTGGGTTGGCTAACTGACTGTTTGAGGTTGAAAACGTGAATGGAATCTAGGAGTTTTGATGTGCATGGGTATCCAGGACAGTCAAAGTGAAAGTTGAAATCTCCAAGAATAATCAGGTTGCCACCTATCGAATTTCCATACTCCAGAGATTCGGAAACTGCTCCAAAAAGAGAGATTCTGTCAGCTTGTTTTTTCTACTAGGAGGAGAGCGGTAGAGGCAGAGAAAATGGACTGACCTTTGTTCCAGTGTGAGTGTAGTTTGGACAAGTTCAAACGATGTGTGGTAGAAATTGAAGGTTGTAGTGTAGTTAAGACGATTGATCATGGAGTTCTTTGCGATGACAGCAATCCCACCTCCGCGAGAGTGGCGGGAGAACGATTTGATGGAGTAACCGGTGGGTGTTAGATCCGCGCACTTGGGTTCATCGCCTGATGTTTTTAGCCATGTTTCTGTCAGGAAAAAGACGTCGATATTCTCATCGTTGATAAAATTAACTATTTCTGTGCGCTTTTCCGATGGTCCTACTGATTGGGCATTGAATAATGCGATGCGCAGTGGTATCTCTTCGAAAGTTGACACAAAGGTTGTCGATTTAATTGGGATTTGAAGTAAGTTGTCTAAATTAACGGCCGAATTTTAAAATTTCTGTGCCGGAAAGGGCGAAAGGGAGATAACTGGAATTCTT
The DNA here is from genome assembly GCA_016617855.1 of Megalonaias nervosa. Lineage (NCBI taxonomy): Eukaryota > Metazoa > Mollusca > Bivalvia > Unionida > Unionidae > Megalonaias > Megalonaias nervosa. Next base: position 16,862 of record JAECUM010094665.1, on the reverse strand, counting down.
CTTCCTGTTCTACGCCTGCCACCTTTGAAACAACGCTTCCTTTTTCGCTTCCGTTTACAGTTATGGAATGATGAATGTAGTCCCAGGTCGTTTAGTCTAGTGCACAATGTAGTGTGGGGAGCCAAAGAGTGGTCATTTAACGCAATTAATGAGGGTCCATCATAGCATAAACGGGTGGACTGGCGAGTATCACGTGATGGCGGTTTGTTCGATAACAAAGGAATTTGTAACAGTGGCGCAAGACGGCTGAGAAAAAGTCTAATTTTTCTCGTTTCCAATACAAGAAGACGAAGAAACACATTCGAATAGAACAGCCAGTGCATGATGAACACAGTAACGCAGACGAAGACAGACAACAAGCACACAAATCATGAAAAATGACAAACAAATCCGGGACAGCTGCCTCAAGCCGGTTAAGCGATAGCGGCCATCTTGAAAGTCGTACGTAGAAAACTGAAATTTACAAGTAAAATGAGACAAAAAACTCCCTCACTTTAGCATTCCTAAAGGTTTTCTTATATTTATCATAATTTTGATTGGAGAGAGATTTTGTCTCGAAAGCAAAATTAATATAATTTGGGGAAAATCATGATGGTATTATAATAAAATTGCTGATTTGTCAGTAAAAAAAGTATCATATCGGCTTATGACCCGTTTTTAAATTAATGGGCAATGTGCATATGAATACATCTCAACTCATTTCTCGAGAAGTGCAGATAATTGCAGACAAAAGCCAAAGTTGCAGGAGAAGATTTTAATTTCAATTTATTATCATTTTTACCTTTATCTTCAAATGAACTAAATTATGTAGGTCAGATTAAGTTAAATATCAAGATTCTCTTACAGGATTATCGAAAATGTACTTTTAAAGTAAAATTGCATATCATCAGATTTAAGATCATATCACTTTGATATAAAACAAATGTAAAGGACGCTGATACAACTATGCCATGTATCATTAAATTATTTGTTTCTTGTAAATATGCACACATTACAGTAACAAAGAATCACCTCAAAAAATAAGGCTAGAACAGCTCCTCATGGAACTTAAGAATTCATTGCAGTATTCTAAACAGTGTTACTGATGTAGGTGTCCACTGTCACATTGCCATCATATGTTTAGTAGCTGACTGTTTTAGGCAGAGGTTGGTTTGCCTCCTCGAAATAGTTACTAAGGACTTTGATGAGAACTTTACTGATTCAAAACAGGATAATTAGTGAAATGGATTTTTTATGACAAATATTTTTTTATTTTTTTTTTTCACTTAGAGATTCATTGGGTCTAAACAGTGCATCATCAAAATGGGGTAGGATGATACTGTTATAGTATCTGCTGTTTTTTAGGCCATGATTTCACATATATAAGGCACATTAATATATCTGCAATATCGAACCTTATACAGCATAGTGTTAGGAACGATTTAGATTGCAACAGTTGAGAAGACACTTATAATAAAATGCCCTTGATATTTTGGAATTACAGTAATTGTCAAAAGACTCTTTAGTTTGGAAATCTACTGAGAACCCTGCTTCTGTGTGTAAGGAGGGCATGCCTTGTCATAACAGTAACATGACTGTTTCTACCTTGAGATTCCTTATCCATACTCTCTGTGGAATCAAAGGAATAGTGCATAACGTTTATTACATATGCAGTATTTAATGTTTTATTATGACTAGCATTTTATTTGAATCTTAAATGATATTCATGAATTAAGTAGTTGTCCCACTGAAAACCCCGTTAAGTGGTCAGTAAATTGAATTTTAGAGGCACTGCCTGCAGTACTGTTTCATAGATTAGAAATTAATGCTTGAATGAGGGACTACTATAGCATTAAGGTTGCTAACTGAGCAACATAACACCGGTACCCTAGATGTCGCCCCTGATATGTATAGTGGGATTAGGGGTGGTCAATGTCTTCCTGAACAAACCGTGCCGATGGCCTAGTGGTTAGAGTGTCCGCCTCGGATGCGGGAGATCATAGGTTCGAACCACGGCCGAGTCATACCAAGGACTTATAAAAGTGGTACTAGCAGCTGCCTCGCTTGGCGCTCAGCGTTAAGAAGGTAGTGCTAGCACTGGTTGGCCTGGTGTCAGGATAATGTGACTGCAGGGCAGGACGTAGGCCAATTTGACTGATTTTAAGTTCAATATCATGTAAAAGTTTTTAAACTTAATATCATATAAACCTTGTTTTAAAGTTTTTTCCCAAATGCCATGTTCACAGGAGGCCCCGCGTGTAAATCCAGGGTGCCCCGCAAAAATGATTCAAATCGGGCCCCAAGTTTGCTAAGGCCAGTGCTGTGTGACTGGTGGGACATGATGCTACATGACTGTAGCATGATGCCCCAGTGCCAGACATCACTATACACTGCAGACATCGTAGGGATCTGATTGAAAAATCCAAATCACACACACATTTCCTGAACAATTTCTTCTCCATACATGTTCCATCGTCTAATTGCTTTGGCCATACTGTAGTTAACATGACGCCTTTTTCCTTGTGGAAGTATATCCAGACAGAAACAAGTAGTTTCGTTTTTCAAACATTTTTGACCACCAAAAGTTATTAGACATTCATTTTGTTAAAATAAAATTTACCCGTAGATCAAACATATCTCTGATTCCAGAAATCTTTAATCTACTGAAATGATGGTCCACACATTTTGAAAAACAAAACTACGTGATTATAACTGTATATACTTCTGTAAGGAGAAAGGCATCAGAGTAAATTTGGTATGATTAACACAATTAGAATCAAATCTGAGCAGTTTTATCAATATGGGCTGGGTAGTATGAGAGATACTCTTGAAAACTTGTCCTTGTTGTTGACTGCCGATAGGTTATGCTATAGATCAGTGATTGTTCAGGCAGTACATGGACCCTCCACCAATATATATCAGAGGTGATGCCTGCATGGTCGGACTGACTGGTACCTTAATAGCAGATTCTTAAAATGCTTCAAACTTCTGTTGCATAGTTAAAACGTGAATGGGTTGTTGATACAACCAAAGACTGATTATCCTGACTTCTTGGAAGTTATCAACATTGGGCTCAACAAATGGTCTTTCAAATAAAGAAATGGTGCAAAGCACAAAGTTTAGGTAGAGATGAGATTCAGCTTGTTAAAATTCCAATTAATTGCTTTAAATATAATCACTTTGATTTACTGACCTCATTTTGCATATTAATCATTCAATTTTTATTCCCATTGCAATCCAATATTTCTCATTATTATTAAAAATAGCTGGAAGGATGATGTTGTCATTGTGCTATCCAAAATATGTCCGATTATTCTGCAGTGTTGTTTGTCCATTCATGTCTTTTTGCTGATTAACCGAGATATGTATCATAGCTAGACAGACTGTCTTGTACAGCGAAACATTTTCATTCTAATGTGTTTTATGTATCTGATATGTAGTTTTCTTAGCTTCAGGAAATATGATGCTGAAACTATATGCAAGTATATATTATAGCGCACCATTTTCACATATTTGATAGGTCCCAATTTTAATGGTCAGATCATAACAAGATACAAGACACATACCAGGTTGGGTTACCTTGTTATAGTAGTTTTGATTAATGAAAACAATTGGCAATTATCCAGTTCTTACATTTTATTTAATATAAAATATATTTGAAGATTTATTCTTACAGATGTTATTGAAGACCTTCCGAATGATGGTGAAGAAGAAGAAGAATAAGAAGAAGAAGAAGAAAGAGCCGTGTTACAAGTATATGCTCTTAAGATAAATAACATGAAAGACTGAAAAGCAATAAGCTTTGTAAAATTCAACAAATAATTGATTTCCCTATAATACAAAGTGAAAATATAATCAAAAGGAACTTATGGTATTATGAATTAAATCCCACATAATCCTAGAATTACAGACACAGGTTCTAATAATTTAAAGTCCTGAATAAATTAAATCCAAAGTTGATGGGACAGATGTGTCTGTGGTAGCTTGTAGAGTGTTGACGCTCCAACATTCTTTTGTTGAATCACAGTAATATAATTCCAGGTTTGAATTCACTATAAATTCCAGTGAATGTCTCGATCCAAACATTTTATCAGAGCACTTCTGCATTTCCAGAGACAATAATCACTTGAATTCAATAATTTGAAGAAACAGATTCCAGCCCGAAATAAAATACTGAACACAACTTATAATTCAAGTTGAAAGTGCTATATCTTAAAGCTAGACTGAAAAATCCTCTCAGTTACAAGATTCGATAGTTCTCTGCTTGACCTCAGGTCACAGTTAGCAATTTCTAAAACAAAATCTAATAAATAATCAAAAAATCATGTTATAATGATCCTGATGTTTACAAAATAAAACTGTTAGTTATTATTAAAAAGCTGATCCTGGACTATGTGTATTACACTAAGGAAATTTCAAAACCTAGACCCAGACCCAAATAAACATATTTACTTCTTCTATTAATAATGATCCTGATATTAAGCCCATACACATAGAGAATATTGTAGCTATGTATTAGTTGTTTCCAAAATGAAATAAAAAAGAGGTAATTCAGGTCAAGCAGAAGATAAACTCAATTTTGGACAAGAAAAGTCCAACATAAAATGTTACATTACAATAGCATGTAATGAAGTACAAAATTAAAATAATAACAAACAATGGAAATTAAATTTACATAACAGCGGAATTTTGTGAAGGAAATTTATTAAACTTGATGTCCCTGGAGTTTAGCACTTGAAATAAATTGATGTGCAATGCTTTAAAAAAAAACAAAAACAAAAACAAAAACAAAAACAGATGTGATGACGAAAAACCAATAAGGCTTTGAATTCCTTTCTTGATTTTTACGACAAACAACTAATTTCAAGATCCCATGATGATCCGTATTGGAAAATGATAGGAGCTCACATACTAAGGATATCCAATTAATAATATCTATCAGTTGAAATTACATGATTATAACATGTTTTCTATTGTATCAATCTAGATTGCTTGGATCGTTTGCTGTATCAAAATAATAATATTTCAGAGCATTAGAGCGCCAGTAAAAATACATTTTTACAAAACCACAATCTTTTCACATGAAAATTAAAGAAATTTCTGTTAATGCTAACATCTGTACTTTCAAGATTTTTTAATAAAAATCAGTGATACATTTATCCCACAGGATTAAACTGAGTTCATTTTATGTCAAAGCTTATTGTTCCAGTATATCTAAATCATATTTAGTTAATGTCACTGTATTCCTTTCTTGATTTGATGTGTTCCTAGATATGTTCACAATTAAATTTGTTTACTTTCTTTTACTGGCTACAATTCATCTACTATATGGCTGTAATGATGAGGTTAAAAATTTTACATAATGTTTACTGTGCTTGTAGATGATATTCACTGGTATCTGTTGCTGTTAAAGCAAATTAATAGTATGTTACAATAATATATTTGTCAGTGTGAACTCAAGACACTAACTTAAGTGTTTCCTATTGTCAGTATTGATTTCTTTACATTGCTTAGGGCTGTTCCATTTAAACATACATAGTACCCAGAGAAGGCAGTTTCTTAAAACTATATGCCAAGATATTTTGGTTTCACAGAGTTCATATTAAAATGTTAAGAAAATTTAAATTGCATCTTTGGGTGAGAACCCCACTTTAAAAGTGACTTCCCTGGGTCCCATGTATGTTTTAGTGGCACAGCCCTTACTTGGTAAACAGTTAAACAATTCCTGTTTAAAATGGTATCAATGTTTGGTGACTGTAAGGTCTGAAAGTAAAAGGGATTATTTTTTTAGGTAAAAACTGCAAGTCAGGTGTGAAAGCGAAAAAGAAGAGAATGACTAGAGTACTATGGTCTAAGGAGGATAAGGCAGCTGTAGAAAGACAAATGGGACAATTGATAAGAGCTGCTTCATTGCCAGGAAAAGCAGCATGTGAAGGGGCAAAGAGGAAAGAACCTAGTATGGCAAGGTGTCCATAGAGCCAGATTAAAGTCTATATTAAAAATTCAAAATCTAAAACTACGTTGAAGCTAAAACACTAGAATCTTTACGTACAAAATTCAAACAGATGATAAATATTGCTGGCCTATAAGTTGATGCCTTTAAATTAGAAAGTCTGGGTATCGTCTTATACTCCAAATCGACATGTATATGGATTATGTCATTCAAATCATGTTATCCTTCATCGTGTAATTTTTTGTTATGTAAAAAATATTTTTTCTCCAAAAATGTGGAAAATAATGTGTAAAATAATTATCATTTTGGGAAGAGATCGCGTACTAAAAATTTAGGACCCGATATTGAGAAGGATCTTAAAATATCTACATGCTTTTCTGTATTAAATTCATGTGCATCAGATGTCATTGCGCTAAAACAGCACGTGGTAGTAATATATGTTGTTTAAATTTGATTACATATATGGGAATTAGAAAATGAATAGCCATGACAAAGACAGGTATTCCATCGCATTTTTCTTCCTACATCTCATGATGAAATAAAATATGCCCTGATATGAGAGAGAGGTTTCAGGACAATTGTAATCTGTATTGTTAAGATAGTTGCCAAAAGTGATCAAACTCCTCTACAAAGGGAATGATACATACCATTATCAATTGATACCACTGTGTCAACAGTTCCTGCTAGTTTTAATTCTGATATCCATTGTCTCAAGAACAAACAACATCTTTGCAGTGTTATTTACATGCTTATTAAATATAAAAATGCTTGAGTCAAGTCATTCCACTCAAAACCTGTTTGGGGTCAATATTCGGCAGACCAGATCAAATTGGGAAATGAGACTATCCATAGTGTATTATGAATACAGTACCATGTAATGCCAGGTGCTTTCTCGCGCAAGTTTCTCAACCAATGAAACATTTTGTACTCGCCGACAGAAGTGTCATTCAGAGTAACAACTAGCATGAGCAAAGATGAAAACCATATGCCACCTAACTGCAGAAAGTGTACATAAACTTACTCTTATTTGTTGGGACTGGAGAGGTCATTGTGCATACAAAGAAAATTACGCAAGATGATTAAATGGTCATTTTTGGGATTTGACCTAAATGGAGTCTAAATATATATATATATATATATATATATATATATATATATATATATATATATATATATATATATATATATATATATATATATATATATATATATATATATATATATATATATATAAAGTGAATATTTCAATTTGAACCTGAAGGATTATGGTATGTATTTTATTAGTTTACATTTACTGTTTAGTTTATTACTGTTTTCCCTTTCACAAAAGCTTCAGATAAACAGGACACTAATGTACAAAAAGCATGAAATGCGATGGAAGGCACATGCCTCTCTCATCAAAACAGAACTCTGGAAAAGACATTTTAGCATCGGTGATGCAATTTTCCTATTACCGGTAAGATGAAATACATACCATTAATATTCCTGAAAATGGAAGTGGCTAAAGTGCATTTCACACAGCATTGCGAATTTTATCCTATCTGTAACTCATTAAATTTTCAGTTCACCTGTAGCTAAAAGTAGCTAATTTATTTTTAATATTTTTTGTGAAACCAATTAGGTACTTTTAACTACATTTGATGGTACTGATCTGCAAATTTATGGAAAATTCACGATGCTATGTGGAACGAACAGTAGTGAAAAAGACAAAGTTCAGTTATTGCTCTGGCCTTGTCTTATACTCAGCATCTGCTTATATGTGGATGAAGTATAGAAACTGTAAAAAATTAACAAATTCGACTTAAACTTCATAGTGACTTATAGGCCGAGAAATAGGGTAGAGTTTCCTGTTGTGCTTATAATGTTGTTCTTAGATTTCAGTTTGATAATTTGATTTATTTGTATTCAGACCAAGGAGGTTTAAATTGGTGTCCAGATTTATAGTTTTGTTATTTGTACCTTTTCATATTTTTCTTAAGCAATTTTTATTTTCATGGCAGTGAAGTAGTTCTTATATTTTTTCATTCATTAACAAACATTGAAAGTATTGGTAAGACATATACAGCAGTTTTGAAATGGGACATTGCATACCTTAAATGCAAGTCTAGTTCAATTTCATTGCTCCAACTTAAGTTTGTCTGAATATTCGGAAGGCAAAACTTATTAAACTTCTTTCACAGTTCTGTTTGTCAGATGTTTAAAATGTCAATCAATGAGATTATGTCACAGCTATATTCTTGACTTGTATTTTAGCACCTGTTTTTAGTGTTCCCGAAAGTCTGCTGCCCACTTTTCATTTTCATCAGTCTGTTGGAGTTACGGAAATAAAACTAATTGGAATTATAGCACAGATAACTTAAATTTTGTTTGCTTCTTTCTCTGAATAAGTAAAGATGAAATTATTTGAATTGCTCAAATACATTTACACTTTACAAAATTAAATTATCTTGCTTCGTGATGTTCTTTCCAAAACCAAATTGACAATTTCACGTTTCATCAAGTTTGAAAGGACGTACCTTGTCTGATTATAATAGATATTATTCATGCAGACAGTATAGATAACTAAGATGACGTTTTCATGTAAAAAAGCAGTAGTATTGCATACATATTCCTGTGATTCCATTTTTGTCAAGACTCCTCCACCTTAGATGGAAGTTGATGTCCTTTCGTTCGTCTGTTAACACCCTAGATTACCCTCAATGGTAATGTTTCTACTGTATTTCACTTTAATACCATTGTATCCAACATTTTGAATATTGTTCATGAATGGGCTCAACATGCAGGCTGTGGCCAGCTTCTTCTATTTATTCAAAAATGACACACAAATTGACTGAAATGACTTTCTTTGGGTTGCATCTTAGATTTTAAACATTTGTGTGGAGATGATGATTATACAGTCATTTACTGTATGCAGTGAAATATGTGTCATGTTCATACATGCGTATCTGGATGGCTTAATTAAATTATAATGCAATTGAACTATTTAATGTTTTTCTTTTTCTTCTCAACTTCCTACTGTTATTTGGTTTTAATAATTTGGTTTCAAATATTATTGGGTAGGTAGCCATAGCCGCTCAGTAGGTGGATCATTGTTTCGTAATCCAATGGTCATGAGTTCTCTACACTGGAGAGGAAAAATAAAGCCACACTCTACGCCCTGAATAAGAACTCTCTGACTAGATTTTTTCTCAGATACGGGCTATGTAGCTAATATTAAATGACTCTGAGAAGCTGCTGTGTCCCATACAGTTTTAATAGGGATAGGCTTGGCAGAATTGCTCACAGATGATATAGGACCTTTCAAAATAGATGGCTTATAATTCTCAACAACAAAATCAATTCTATTTGTTTGACCCAACAAATTTGTTGCTTTCAGCACAGGACTGTGACCTTGACCTCTTACAAATAAGAGCATTTGGGGAGTCTGTCTTTCTTATGTCGCTTAGTTTTCAATCTGTAGCAATCAGAAATAGCATGCACTTTCTTGTTGCAATAAGTGCACATAGGACGAGATAAAGATTCCGTATCGGTCTTGTCATAAGTATGATATCTAAAATATGCACCAGACTGAGACTTGAGAGTACCAATACGAGACTGAAATGATTTTTACCAGAAAACTGCTGACAGGAAGACTTACAGACAAAAGAAGCTTTTGAGTCAAGGCATAATCAGCTGTATGAGCAGCATTTTCTAGCGTTTCAACCTTTTTCTCGCCACTGTATGTCTTGACGTCACTATGGACACAATTCTTGAACTTTTCAACTAATGTAAGCTGTCTGAGGTTATGGTAATCTTGATCAACCTTTTCGGATGAGCACCACCGATCCAGTATTTGTTATTTTTCTCTTGCAAATTCGACATGGGTCTGACCAGTTTCCATTTTGAAATTCCTAACCTGTGTTGATATACGTCAGGTAGCAACACATAACCACTCAAGATACATTCTTTAACTACATTATAATTAACACTTTGTTGTAATGACCGTGAAGTGCAGACTTTATTAGCTTTGCCAATAAGTTCACTTTGTAAAAATAGATTCCAATTCTCTCTTATACATATTTATCTACTTCCTCTTCTCTAAATATTGGTACGAACCTATTATTTATCAAAGCATCAAAACACGAGTTTGTATATAAAGGGAGGGGTTGCCTTTCACTTTTCAGTTCTAATTTTTTTCAGCTAAACTGAATTTTTCCTTTTTCTTTTTCACTCTGTATTTCCATCTCTTCTTTTTTATTTTCATTGCCTCTCGACCGCTCCGGTGGCCGAGCGGTTAAAGCGTCTGCTCCGAATGCGGGAGGTCGCTGGTTCGAACCGCGGCCGAGTCATACCAAAGACTTGTAAAAATGGTACTAACAGCTGCCTCGCTTGGCGCTCAGCATTAAGAGGTTAGTGTTAGGACTGGTCGGCCTGGTGTTAGGATAATGTGACTGGGTGGGACATCGTGCTACATGTCTGCCGCATGATGCCCCAGTGCTAGTCATGACTATATACTGCCACACTGAAGACATCGTAGCGATTTGACTGAACATTTTTAAAGGTACGTTAAAAATCCAAATCGCAAACACACACTCCCTTTGCTTATCCTCTCTCTCTCTCTCTCTCTCTCTCTCTCTCTCTCTCTCTCTCTCTCTCTCTCTCTCTCTCTCTCTTCTTTCTGCAGCTCCCTTTTTCTGCAATTGCATTTGTCTTTTTCTTCTTCAAATGAATTCCAGCAGTGTTTCGAACAAATTGCAATAGTGATCTCGATGATATGGTAGTAGCCTCGAATGTGCTAATGTGCCAACAGTCTTGGTGTATCACGGTGATATAATCCAAAACGTCTTTGAAAGAATTCAGTACAATTCCAAAATAGTGATTTTGTCCAAGAAGTAATAATGAACACCTTGCAATTCCATTGAATAATTTAAAGAAATGAATCCTCTGAAATATTAACTGAAACACAATCTAAATTGAGTCCTCAAAAACTGATGTTAAGACATGCAATAAAGAAGTTCTGTTTACTTCTCCCATTGCCCCCCCCCCCAAAAAAAAAGACATAATAAAAGAACCAGCCTGAAGGTTATTTTGAGAATATTTTAAGTTTTAAATAAGGTCAGGTCTCTTACTAAAGCTTCAGTTAAGAACATGTAATGCAACAGGTACACTAGGAATTCCCAAGAGGAACACCAGTGTCCTAAATTCAAACTCAAATAAACATGTTTACCTCCAGTAATAATGATTTTGATATATAATCTAAAAGCATAGAGAACTATTAGCTATGTATTATATTGTTTACACAACAATAATTTTTTTTTTTTTTTTTTTTTCAGGTAGGCATTAAACTCAATTACTTACCAAGGTCAGTCTCACAATTGAGATATACATAACAAATAATCATGGATAAAGGCCAACATAATATGAATTAAATATTTATCACAAGCGTTGTTACATGTTTTTAAAGTTGTGTTTTTATATGTCAGCGATATCTCGGATCTCGGCTACTTCCCACATTTATATTAAGAGAAAAAAAAATCGTTGTTTTATACCACCTGTATAATATGTACATGGACAGACCACCACCAGTTTTGCTTTTATTGCAAAATACTATTATAACAATGCATCACTTAAGAACAGGGAAAAGGAAACTGAAGTTTACAGCTATATGGGGTCACCCTGCTACCATTGTTCTAAAATGTATTTAAAACTGAAATAGACCATGACGTTGGTCAAGGAGAACTGAGAAAGTGAATGGAAATTTACAATTGTACAGATCTCCGCTCCTGTCCTTAGTCCAAAAATGATTGGTGTATAATTTAGAGCAATGAAGAGGGGAGTCCATAGCATTTGTCATATTCTTCTCAGGTAATGCCTTGTTTCCACGGTGGTATTTTGCAATAAAAATCCAATGAAATTTTTCAGATATTCATATGTGCGATCACTTTAGGTGAACTATTCTCATTGGATTTATCATAGAAAATTGTAAAGATAACACATTGTAAAGAAGCATTATCTGCTGGTACGACTCTACCTTGAGGTTTGCCTTGAAATTTTACCACACATAGTCTAATTCGTTCTAAATGAAAATGATGCCACTCAAACATTCAACATGGCCATCACAGCATCCATCTTGAAAATATTGTTCTCGCTACTCTTGAGTGGTTCTCATCAACAGACTTCTTGTAACGTCTTGGTCCTAAATTAAAATGGTGCCGATCTGATGTTAAGTATTATCAACATGGTAGGCATCTTGAAAATCGTTTTCCTACCCCATAATATAAAGTCATATAGCCATCGGGCCTTCCCGGCAAAACTTATGATGTTTAGTTTGTCCTAAACAAAAGTGGTGCTGATCTGATATCTAATATGGACACAACAACCTTGCTTTGGTCCTATTAGTTTCATCTTCTTAGAGAGAGGAGGGATCATGAACTTGTTACGATATGTGATCTGAAAATGTATCAATGCAATATATTACACGTGAACGATTGAATATTGATGCTGACAGATGTTCAAAAGGTAGGAATAAAACAATAATAGAATCTTTTGTTATGCTCTCCCCCTCCCTTATCTCGTACAATTTTTATAGTTGTAAGTCTCGTCATCAGTTACTAGTACAAGTCCTCAATTTTGATGCAGATATAATAGACCCTCGTATTATTGTTATAAGGGTTTTCAAAAGCTATTTACCTGATGCCAGGAAGAAGTTCATAGTAGTCTCGGGCATTATCCCCTGGACAAGGCGAAAAAATTAAGAGAGGTCATGTACAGTTCGTAATTCTTTATGTTCTGCAATTTTCATACTTTGCGATCTCCCCAAAGTACTTATATCACCTTTATGTATGATTATATATATCGCAATCTTCTCTTACATAATGGTCCACAGTTACTATAATTAATCTATTCCTGTTAGAGTGCATAATTTCCATTTTGTAATCCGTGACATAACATGAATATTTGAAGCATGTTTTGACAAATACGTACTATATACACAATTTCATCGCAATCCTTTCTGCTTCCATTCCCTCTCCCCCCTCAAGCATATGGAACAAATTACTCAGTACGTGAGAGAGAAAACGAATTTGAACTGGATGAAAACCTTGAAATTGAACTTAGATCAAGTAACCTGCGAGAATATGGTTCGTCGTAACGATGTGTGTGCACTTGCCTTGGGATTTACAGTGTTTATATAATCAATGATAGAACGTTGCAAACCCTGTCGACATTATACGGTAAATGTCTCAGTTACGTGGTACACATACATGTACTGTGATTTGTGTGTGTGTGTGTGTGTGTGTGTGTCTGTGTGTGTGTGTGTGTGTGTGTGTGTGTGTGTGTGTGTGTGTGTGATCTGGATTTTCAACGTAGCTTTAACAATTTTTCAATGATATTGCTACGATGTCTGCAGTGTGGCAGTTTATAGTGATGTCTTGTACTGGGGCCTCATGCCGCAGACATATCCCCCGATCACATTATCCTGACACCAGGCCGACTTGTGCTAACACTAACCTCTTAATGCTGAGCGCCTGGCGAGGCAGCTGTTAGTACCATTTTTATAAGTGTTTGGTATAACTTGGTTGGGGTTCGAACCAGCGACCTCCGAGGCGGACGCTCTAATTACAAGCCACGGAAGCGGTCCATACTGTGATATATTAAATGTTTAGTTGTTGTTTCTTAAACCTAGTATAATGTTCTAAAATCGATTATTATTAATTAAGTATGAAAATGTCCAAAGCCCATCCCCACCCCCAACTCTCTTTCTCTGGACCATAGTGGCAAGATACTGGCTAAAATCTTTGAAAAGACGAGCTTAGAGAATTTTACCTTGTGTCATCCCACGATGTCTCTGGACTATCAATGATGATAAAAGTTAATTCAAAACGACCAAAGTATAAGAGAGAGAGAGAGAGAGAGAGAGAGAGAGAGAGAGAGAGAGAGAGAGAGAGAGAGAGAGAGAGAGAGAGAGAGGTATGGGGTAGGTAGTGCTGATATTAAAGCAGAATAATGGCTTAGATCAACTGTAAAATATTTTAATTACATCTTGTTTGTTCGTCATTTCGCTTAGTTTCTATTCCACCCTAATTTCCATGCGCTGGTACGTGAAGGGCTGAGCTTTCTTATCAGTGATTGAATTAACCAAGGTGTTTGTAGTGCTCTACTGTCTTCATTAAAGCCATCTTTCACGTTTAAATCATAAATGTGTCTTTTATGGATTTAATCAATGTGAATGAAAATATAAACTCAAAAATAAAACAATCAACTTAATTGCAAAGGCGATTGTATATAGCAACAAAAGGCAAAGGCTGCATTTTCTACCGGATACACTCTGAAGGGATGTGAGTTCATTCACTCGGTCAATACACAGATGTATATAGTCAATCTTAAACTAAACTCAAACGGAAAACATATGTATATGCATGAGATGTAAGTAAAATATATATGCAGTATGTATGTACGCTGTATCAATGATATGCCACTCTTATAAATTTGTCATTAAAAGGAAACTCGGCATGCCTCGTTTCCCTGTAATGAAAAAAATTATACATCATTGATACAGCGTACATACATATATATATATATATATATATATATATATATATATATATATATATATATATATATATATATATTGTTACGACCCTGTAGTTAAATTACATACGTGTTAAAATTTAAATTCTTCTAATTCTTTGTTTCATTTTTATTTTATTTTTATATCATTAAATGTAGTTATTTTTATTATGATGATTATGTTTGCATGGGTCTAATAGTTTGTTAGAAACATCGTATTTATTTAAAACGTAAATGTGATTCATGTAAGCACGAGCTTTGTATGATAGTAAATTCGTCGCAAGTAAACATTCAGCAGTAGCTATGTAAATGATTGGCTGATACTTGTTCAGGCTTTCGTAATGTCCAGATGGATTGCGAAATCACACGTGTGCTCCGTGCGCGTGTACATGAAACGACGTATTAGTTTCTTTTATATGCTTAGTTATATGTAAGAAAGTCAGTCATAGTCGAGAGTCACATCATAACATCTTGTAGAGTTTCTAATACCTTAAGGAAAAGGTATTCCTGTGGTGGAAAGAGTTGTTCGTTCGTACGTATGTAGAACAACATGTGTGTTGTTAGTGGTGGTAGCTGTACTTTATCTACTTTCTAAATAATTATTTTCCCTGAAGAACAACCCTACTGGCTTTGGACAAAGACATTTGTTGAAATTATTTCTAAATTGGAGGAGAACAATACAAATTGTCATTCACAGTGAAAATTTTGGACATTTTGTTAGCCTTCGTCAGACGTCATCATCCGCCATCTTGGAACGGAACTGAGATTCAGACTATATCAAATTAAACTGTTTATTTCACAGGACTTATGTGTTTTCACAATTTTAAGACAATTTTTGGATCTTCTTCGTAAATCGTAAGTCTTGTTTCACCTATTTACCTTTTCACCGTGTTGTCCAGGGAAATAAATTAATTTTGTTAAAATTTACAAAGCTTGTCTTCACTCTTTCTTTGTATATGTGTATGTATATGTGTGTGTGTGTGTGTGTGTGTGTGCGTGTGTGTGTGTTCGTGTGTGTGTTGGAACCTTTCATACAAGAAATAGAATTGAGGAGTCCTAGATTTAACTGGGATTTTAATATGGAAAAACTGGGTAGGTATTAAAACGCCTGCCATCCAAAGTAGAATGTTCTTCTACATACACGATAGATGGTTGACAGGTGAAATGGCATTCAGTAGACATTTGACTAATCGTCTACCAAAATGTAGAATGTGTGGATTAAGTGTTGACTCAAAAAAACACTTAATTGTAGAATGCCAACAAAATAACTTTGAAAGAGACAATATCAAAACTAAAATTCAACGAAAATATGGAATAAATGAAACATCACAGCTCCTATATCCAAATGGTATTAAGGACAAGGAATTATATAATGACCTTATAAGTTTTATTAACACAGTAATGAAAACTATACGTGAATATACTTAGAAATTGCAAATTGTATATATGCCTGTGGGATCTTTTTAGCATTCAACAATTACACATATAAAGGGGAAGGGGAGGACGAGGGTACGTGACCAAAACTACGTGACTAACGTGAGGTAATACGGCCCGTACCGACTCTAAAACGCAACCCCAAAGTATACACACATGTACACAACAAACAAAACTTTCCTACTATCTGACTATCATCTCTGAGCACACATTAAACAAAAGGAGTTCCAAAGTTAGGGAGGCCGGTATCGATCTTAGATCACAACCGGTCTCCTGAAACAAAGGAACCAATAAAAGTTAAATAAAACTATGAGAATATGATCTATATAGCCAGCCCTCACAATAACACAAATGCAGACACAACAAATAACACTCATATGGCCCACATAGGGCAATATGGATCCCTGGCAAGGATCACTAAATATAAATGAGTTTTGACTTCCAGACCGGGAAAACAGCTCCTATATCACACTAGATTAGGATCGGTGTTTAAACCCTATCGCAAAATTGATAAAAAAGAAATTGTTTAAAAATAACACAAAAAGCTCATTTCAAGAAAACAAAAACACATATAAAAACCTTTTTGTTTCGGACTACGGGGTCCCTCAGATGATGTATCTAAGAGGGACCACACCAATAACGGTTAAGGGAGTTAGATGATAGTGACGGTGAAGCAGGTGTAGGGAAATGGACAGACAATACAAAAAACAGGGGGATAAGGCTTATAGAGGATCCCATGGTGGAGGGTATTCATACTAACAAAATTGTTTTAATTTTTGTTTGACTTTTAGGCCCTTTCGGACCTTTTTTTTTCTTTTGGCAGTATAAAGACATCTACGCCAGATATGGTCTAATACAAAGCATAATACGAATAAATAGTCAACGATTTCCAGCGGAAATCAAATGCTCCAGATATACCGCGGAGTTCCAAATTCAAATTCACTGACCA
>JAECUM010094664.1:0-13729 GCA_016617855.1 Megalonaias nervosa | reverse complement strand
GGATGCGGGAGGTCGCGGGTTCGAACCCCGGCCGAGTCATACCAAAGACTTACAAAAATGGTACTAACAGCTGCCTCGCTTGGCGCTCAGCATTAAGAGGTTAGTGTTAGGACTGGTCGGCCTGGTGTCAGGATAATGTGACTGGGTGGGACATCATGCAACATGTCTGCGGCATGATGCCCCAGTGCTAGACATCACTATAAACCGTCACACTGCAGACATCGTAGCGATATGACTGAAAAATTGTTAAAGCTACGTTAAAAATCTAAATCACGCACACACACACACACACACACACACACACACACACGCACACACACATCAATATAAAAGTATGTAAAAGTCTTCAGAGACACAATTACAGTACCATGAAAGCATATTCATTATATGCGACTAATGTTCACATGTAGAATCGACCTTTTGTACTAGTTGACTAATCCAGTACCTAATCACCGGTCTGCCCCTTCGCATCATGTTGCGAGAGTATAGAATTACAAGAAGACAGACGTCAAGCTCTAAAAATATTATACTCGTTTACACATAAATTCCAAAAAATATGGAATACGATCAAAACTGAATTATACATTTTACACTTGCCTCGAAAAATTACACCAGTCATTGGATTTGTACATGGGCGCCGAACATAGAGGCAAGGGGAGGGAGCATTTGCCTCTTCCCCCTCACCTAGATTCCATTTTTAAACATGCTTTGGCCTACATCCGTAAAACTTAATAGCTGACCACTATATGTTTGCCCACTCCCCCGGAAATAATTCTGCGGGTACCCATGGCTTTGTATAATTTTGTTTAGTAAGCCTTTGCAGACTAGCCGCAGGTGCCAAATTTCCGTAACAATATGTTAGCACTTACACGTGTGCCAAATTTCTGTAATGACATATTAGCACGTACACAGAAACCAGATTTCTGTAATAATATGTTAGCACTTACACGTGTGCCAAATTTCTGTAATGACGTATTAGCACGTACACAGGAGCCAGATTTCCGTAACAATATGTTAGCACTTACACGTGTGCCAAATTTCTGTAATGACATATTAGCACGTACACAGGTGCCAAACTGAAGTAATAATATGTTAGCACGTACACATTTGCCAAATTTCCATAATAATATATTAGCACACACACAGGTGCCAGATTTCCGTCATAACATGCTAGCAGGTAAACAGGAACCAAATTTCCAAAGTTCAAAGAGATCCTATAAAAAAAAAAAACAACAGAAGAAATGCGATATTAGATGAAAATATTTACCTAATTTAAACATTTTCAAATCCTAGATTTGAGTAATGACTCAAATGCTTCGTAAATTATAATGTCCATATTGTCAACAAACAAAAAAAAAAAAAAAATCCCGGTGAGTATAGAAGCTTATCACGATGATCAACCCACTCGAGTAGTTTGAGTATTACTGAGAAAGCATCTCCTATTTCGTCATTGTTCTCAAGACAGTTATTATCTCTTATACTGATTCCTTTATAGAGAAAGCGCGTTCCCTTTGGACTTGAGTATGGTTTGCTTCATCTTTCATATATTCAATAAGAAATAATAAATACTAAACTCCCTAAAGAGTGATTTAATATCCAGTAAAGTCCATTAACCAAAAGGTTTGGATCTAGTGGCGAAATAACATTATTTACATCGATGTGTTTCACGTACGGCATTTCTTGCGGTAAATCATTAAGGCACTTGCAGAAGCTTTGCAAAGCCGGAACATCGAGTCTTCTTTCTACAGAACAACAGGAAACCAAGACTTTCTACGGCGTCTGCGGAAAGATTTCCATTTTGAATTCCATTTACAGGTCACTGAATGTATGAGTGAAGTTCGGCGAGTTGCTTTTGTTCTAATTTGGAAATGTGTTAAAAGTAAAAGACAACACTCAAGTACGGTCGACACAGAGTCCTTATTCAACACAAGGAATGAAGAAAGGTACCAGAAAAGTGCCCATACGACAAGGATACCTTCCCCTCACAGCGTTTTATCCGATTTGTTTTGGCTGTTTTCAGCTGAGTATTAATAGGAAGAAGGCATATGTCAAGTAAAGTATACAACATTTATTGTATTACATATAATATCGATGTCAACATTATATTCTGTTTGGACAGTATTAAATACAATCACCCTACCCCTCCCCAATACAGACAACATACGTGCTCTGTATGGAAAGTTTACGAGTACTATGTTGCATCATT
Source organism: Megalonaias nervosa (assembly GCA_016617855.1). Taxonomy (NCBI): domain Eukaryota; kingdom Metazoa; phylum Mollusca; class Bivalvia; order Unionida; family Unionidae; genus Megalonaias; species Megalonaias nervosa. The sequence goes on along the minus strand of JAECUM010094664.1, from coordinate 11,523 downwards.
CTGCCATTTTGGGACCCATGTGGCTGAGTGATCTAAGGAGATCGCCTATACAGATCACTTACATCTCAACTTGATCCGCGTGGGTTCGGGTCTCAGGCTGGGCCAACGTTGTTATGTGAGAAAGCTTGCCACTAGCTTCCCATGAGTCAGTGGTTCTTCCCCGATTTTTCTCGGGGTCTTCCTCCACCAAATATACTGACCGTCATGTATAGCCTATCATTTGCTGAAAAATGGTTTTAAACCCTTAACAATAACATTCATCAAAGTTATATTTAATTACGCATATTCCACAAGAAGATGCAATAACGGTTTTGGAATTTGAGCACTGCGTTTTAAGATGGTAATATAATTTCAGATGACTGTGTTATCTCACTCGCTGTATTTAAACCGTATAAATCTTGTATGAATGAAAGAATCGTCTTTTAAAAAGAAAACGAATACCCCTCCACTCATTGTAGTAAGTTTTTGCCGAGAATACGTGCCCCGAAATCATTCAAACTTTCAAGTCGGAGAGGGAGATTTAACTCGAAACTTGAGATAAATTTCTCTCTTGTAACCAAAGCTACTGAGAATAATTGAATGAAATTATCAGCCAGTGAATCCCATTTAATACTAACGTAACTTTCGTAAACATTTGAATGGATGGAATAATGATTTAAAGCGATCGAGTTCAATGTCAGAGTCTTTGACTTGGAAATTTTATTAATTCCAGGCTTAATTCCAAGACGTGTGGACGCGTCATATAATCGCCAGATCTGTAACGTAACGAGTGCACTTTTTGGTCCAAATAATTGTATACGTCCGGGCCATTCTCGCATTGAAACATCCAACAACCTGCTCGACCATCATACCGCGACCATCATACCGCATGGCAATCTAATTAAACAAACTAGAAAAATAATTTCTTAAGTTAAAGAAATATTTTCTGATTTGTGTCATGTTAGATCTGACCACATGGAGAAGCAGGGGGAAAATGGCACCAGTGTGAAAAGGGGAAGAACGCGTAAGAAATCGTAAGGTTTCATTTGTCTTTGAGGCCCAGAAAGTATACCGGAAGCGATAAACATGGTAAAACGTTATATCGTTTTGCAACGCCGTGGCAAACATTACATGTAGCTATTTCAATCACTGGCGTTTATGGGATTAGCTAAATTTATGCTTTTTCTATGTCAGCTTTAAGAATCTTTTCGCTCTAAACATTTTGCTTTTTGAAAAATTATCAATCACCGAGACCTATCACCGCTGCCAACTGTATCTTCGATGTTTTGTTGTATCCTGTCGCACTGATACACATCGTCTGAGTACAAGATGTAAATCGATTAACCAACTATACTTGTAATGAATCTGAAGATAACAGCAAATAAGTGATCACGGAGATAAACCACGACCAGGGAGCGGAAAGCATCAAATTTCGTGTTTACATCCTTGATGTCATACACTCTAACTCGTTAATGAAAATGAATTATCCTTTTTATCGAAGCCTTCTCTCCATTTATAATTAATTGACATAGATACCATCTAAGTGATTATTTCATCTAATAGTGCGCAGATACTATTTACTAGAATAGGGTCATCAACCGCTTTCTTTTCTCCCATAAGCGGATACAGTTTGGTACGTACTCAATAAAAGTAATTTTACTAAACGGTGAAAATTCTTTCTTGTTGGAGAAATGGTAGCGGGAATTTCTAAATCCAATACTAGCGAAAAAGCTTCTTTTTTTTTCTTTTTTTTGTAGAAATGAGACAGTATGTGGCATGGGCAAAATCTTAAAGCAACCATGTGATCAGTTCAAATAACAATACATGTGCCTAAAAAGTAAAGCGATGCTCACTTGCAAGTAGGTATAAGTACAGGATACAATGATCTAGTTTGCAAGGTCATTGTGTTACGATCAGCAAGATTCATAATTTCAAAAAGCTTTTGATAGTGTATGCATTAAAATGCTCTACACCAAAATATAATAAATTTAGTAATTAAGCTTATTATGTAGGTCCAAGTGACTTACTTTCAAAATATTGTAGTGTAGTACTCCAATGTATTCTCATATAGCTGCAGAGATAGTAATATCTCTAAACTAGTATATAACTAGTATAATGTAGACATTTAAATTTCTTGAAATTCATATAAAAATAGAGGTAGAGAGTGGGTGATATTGTATGTATGTATGTATGTATGTATGTATGTATGTATGTATATGTGTGTGTGTGTGTGTGTGTGTGTGTGTGTGTGTGTGTGTGTGTGTGATTTTTTTAGGAGAAAGCATTAACATCAAGGAATATTAGAAATGAAAAATTTGAGCTATCCGCCTTTTTATTTCTTCTCCCAAAATGTGAATAATATCAGATAATAACCAGGATTTTAATTTCTTTCAACAGCGCAATTATTGTGGTTTGAGAAGAAGTTTAGTATGAAAACTGTAACGCTTAATAAGGGTCTTCGCGTAAATTTGTCTCCACTTGACAGCGAGGCATAATAACATACGTGTCATTTTTAAACTGTGTGACAATCACTTACTATGATCTAATTTTGTGGATTAAACATCCCCATTGATCTACCTACCGTAAACATCCCAATTAATCAACATACCGTAAACATCCCCACTGCTCTACATACCGTAAACGTATCCATCGACCTACAGACCTATGTATTCATTAAGGTGTTTAGTATACAGCATACATGTATTCCAGTTTCTCACTTCTACGTTTTCAAATGCATGGAATGTCATCTGTCATCCATCCATTGCCCATCCATTAGCACAAGTTTGTTTTCACTACTCCTCCTAAACTACTTGGAGGATTACCATGAAACTTTCTGCATTCATCTCATGGTCTAGTTAGTCCTAAACGAAAATGGTGCCTCACAGACATCAAACGCTGACATCATGTTATTGCTACTTCTTCTTAATACATGTTCATAATGATATGAGATCTTCACTAAAAGCTTTCACTATATGCCAGCTGTAACTTGGAAAAAAATGACTGTGACATGTATTACATATGTAATGTTTATTATAGGTTTCACTAACATATATTTAACTTAAGTTTAACGAAAGACTCGAACTCATGCTGACAGAGATGAGATGTGTGAGAGACCTGTAGAGGCGAGCGCCTTAGATCACTCGGCCTCCCGGGCCTCGGTGAAGTTTCTATGAAAAATGCCATTTTTGTTATATATGTTGCTCATCTGTAAATGTTTTAAATAGGAATTATCAAGATGCGTTGAGAAATGCATTATTATTATTATTGTTATTATTATTAGTAGTAGTAGTGGTAGTAGTAGTAGCAGTAGTAGTAGTGTCATCATTACCATAAGAAAGAGATGCACATCGTAAGTCTGTGACAACTATTTCGTTTCAAATTTGAATTTAATCGCAAAACACAAATGTAAAAGGTGCAACTGTTTTGTTGGATGGTGAAATATTAATGTTTAGGTAAAGATGGATCATTTTTTTATTTTTATTTTGTTGGATGGTGAAATATTAATGTTTAGGTAAAGATGGATATATTTTTACGTAAAGTCTGCATTACAACCTTTGTGTCTCCCAAAATCACGGTGATGTGAAAACAATCTGGCAGGTGTTATGATTCTATTTTACGTGCTTTGTAATGAAAATTTGCAAGATATGATACATGTACTAAACAATTTTTCGGTACGTAGAACAATCTTGGAATAACCAAGAATAGCCCATTTTATTTTGCGTGTTTTGTAAATAAACTGGTGAAACGATTCTGTTCCATTTTCCGGATGTTCAACATTTTCCAACTCGTATGTAGGATTTTTATCTCAGACGTGACGCTTCCGTAACCATTTCGAAAGAAAAGTTGGTTCTTTTTGTATGTAATGGTAGAAAACAAATCTTAATAGAAAAAAAAAAAGAATATTTTAAAAAGACAAAATGGGAACTGTGTTGTTTACGTTCTATTTCAAATACTCTCCAACTGAAGAGCTCTGTATCGTGAGTACAGAAACCCACTAGCCAGAATATATATATATATATATATATATATATATATATATATATATATATATATATATATATATATATATATATATATATAAGAATACCCGTCGAGCATGATGAAATTTTCGAAACCATCTAATATCACGGAATTACATCGTTAATTAGCTCAACTGCTTTGTGCATGTCGCATTTCTAATGAATGGACTGTAGCCATGGAAACCTGACGCAGATAAGATGTAGCTATTCATTGGTTAGCTTTCGACTGATGAAAGAAAGTACTTAGATTGCTTGTAGAGAGGTATGCATTTTAATCGATGTATTTTGTAAACCAGCTTGGAAGCTCAACAAAACGAACATGACCGACAATCGAGTAGATAAATCCTGAATAGGCGATGACTTGCCTCTGCTGCATCATTGGTTGTTCAAATTGTGGTAAAGATTGTCAACGGATTCATTAACGTGATACGGCACAAAAAAACTTTCTGTTGCTGATGATTATTAAGATAAAAACTCAATAATTTTTTTTTTTATAGAGACTGATAATTTGCGAATAACTTTCGGAGAAAAGCAAATCTGAACTCACTTATATAGAGTGTTTAAAACCATCATCAAGTTTTACGTATGATTGTGCCTTGTCTTTGGAATAAATATCTTGAAAATGACGGCCAATTCTACTACCGATAAATATTATGATGATATAAGTAACTACCCAGAACAAAAGGTGGGTATTATGCTTTGGTCCGTGATTCCTCCCATTCTTATCTCCTTTGGAACCGTGGGAAACATTTTGTCCATCATTGTTCTGACTCGGCGGAGCATTCGGTCCTCCACCACAGCACTGTACCTGACGGTACTTGCTTTCTCAGATCTTGTGGTACTTTACACAGGTTTGCTTCGACAGTGGCTCAACTTTTTATGGCACGAAGATGTACGCAGCATCAGCGAATTAAGCTGCAAGATACACTTGTGGTTTGTCTATATATCTCTGGATTTTTCTGCTTGGATCCTCATTGCAGTAACCCTAGAGCGAGTGATATCCTCGTGGTTTCCGCACAACGCCAAAAGTTTGTGCTCAAGGAAACGAGCAACCGCATTCATGATTACTATCTTTATCTTCCTCCTGATTCTAAACGGACATTTGCTTTTTGGCTTTGGCGACGTCGTTTCAACAGAGGAAGGTCAGACTACCGTCAAGAAATGCAAAGTAAAAAGTGACGCGTACAAAGATTTCTTTAGCTATGTCTGGCCTTGGATAGATCTGTGCATTTTTTGCCTCATTCCTTTCGTTATCCTATTTACAGGCAACGTATGTATCTTGATCAAAGTGATACAAAGTGCCAAGCGAACCCGACAAGTGGCACCCATGGGTGGACTGCAGCAGCACAGAACGTCCAATAAACAGTCCTCCCTGACTGCTATGCTATTCACGCTGAACGTTGTTTTTCTCTTGTGTACATCGCCTATAAGTGTTTACAACATTGGTTACTCCCAATGGGAACAAGGTGCAGCTACCCACGATTACGCTGTCTTAAATCTTTGGTGGGCTATCTGTTCTCTTCTCATGTATATCAACAACTCACTTAACTTTCTTCTGTACTGTCTTAGTGGATCTCGCTTCAGACAAGAAGTAAAAAACTTGTTTTGCTGGAATGGACAGGCAAACATAAGCCCCACAAAAATTCATCGCACTCAGATATCTCATATATATACCACAAAAGAGTGCCACGTTCAGAATGTAACAAAACTAGAGTCAATAACAGGCGCATGCCATCTGTGAAAACTGTTTTTGTGCGGACTAAGAAAGGCAGTTTTTGGAAATATACGTGTAAGTGGTTGATATTGTATAAATAGTTTACACTAATATCCTTGTAGGGATTGCTTGTACAAAATCCTATTATACATATATGATTCGAATGTGTAAATATGTTAAGATAAATTATTATTTAACATTTGACTAGGGCTATTTAGTGTGCTTTATTTATATAAAAAAACAACACAAAAACTGTTATACAGGGATATGGTTTGCGATAATGTTGATAACTGAGTATTAATAAAACAACTATATACTGTTTCTTATAGTAGAATGCTAACATACAGAATTACAGTGTATCGTTCAATACATCCTCATAAAAGCATCTTTAGCTGCTTGTTTCTGTTTGGTTCGCAACACGATTTGGTGTAATTCCCATCTATTTTTTATATCTAAGTTGTTATATTTTTCACCCAGTAATTGATAACTTTCTCTGTGTTTATTTTCTGTTTTCAAATCGCAGCACTGCAAACATTCTTGTGTTCCTTGTTATATCCATTATATCCGTTACATCCGTTGATGCATCCCTTTTACTCAACCCTACCCATAACATACATTAATTTTTCAATTTTGCGGTCGTGAGTTGCACCCGTTTGTTCTCCTCTATAACTGACTCAAAAGATTTATCGAACTTTGAATCTCTGAATGTTCATAAAGATGAAAGACAAAGAATAAAAGAAATACAAACTCTCTATGTACTTCTATTCTGTAAATGCTTTGAAATTTATATTTCTACTGCAGACAAGTGGTGGGTTTTTAAAATTTAGAAATTAGAACCGTTGAATTTTCAAGCTATTTATCAACAAATATATTTCTCCCTTTCTCGTGATGTCCGAGTGTCTTCGACTCTACTGTTCACGATACACAGGTTATATCGAATTTAGATCTAAATATTTTCCCAAGCAGAAATTTGCGATGATTTCATTTTTTTTTTTAAATTAAAAATCTAACTATATACAGAGATAAATTTACTCGTCAAGTTAATTAAATATTATAATCAAGATCTAAACATTTCAAGACAAAATTATATTCCTTAATCCTTGATATTTTTATGATATCAAACCCTATTCTTTCATAAATTTTGCAGCGAAAAAGGTGTTTACGTAAATGATAAATTTGTGTTCAAAATAATAATTGAAAATTGTATTTTTAAAATAATAACGTCTCTTTACTTTTTAACCTAACTTATCACTGATGATTTGATGTTATTGGAATATTTCTCTGTTAAGTGGATGATTTAATTATTATCAGCAAAGTTACACGTTAGCTTTTCACACTTAAATATATCGTTTTCTATTTTCTGTAAACATTCATTGGATGCTTCGTTGGATATGTCAGCAGTTTTCTGCAAATGAAGGTGTAAACTTAATCGAAATTTTTCGAAGAATCATTCCACACGAATGCTTAGACTCATCTACTGCCAAATTATTCAGTACATGTGATATATTTGCGAAATTGTAATATGAAAATGAAGAAAGAATAATATTAAAATAAAAAGTTTAAAATAGTATTTATAATCAAAACATTTTTTGGCATATGGCTTATTTATTCCACACACAGAATGGCAGAATGGTTGCACACAACAAATTCTCTCTCTCTCTCTCTCTCTCTCTCTCTCTCTCTCTCTCTCTCACACACACACACACACACACACACACACACACACACACACACACACACATGTAATTCTCTATATTGCCAGCATTATGGAGTGAGGATCTGCAAGTTATAATAAATCCGCGCATTTTGACATGCAAGTTACGATGAGTTTGGGTAATATAAACGAATCCATTATAGGGATTACACACACGCACGCACGCACGCACGCCCACACTACATAAAACGTTAACTTTTTGATCGCAGCGCTTCGAGCTTTGGAAGTTCTGACAGAGATGTAAACAAATAGCACATGCACATACATACATGCATGCATGCATGCATGCATCCATCCATCCATTCATACATACATACACTCATTGAAGTAAATAATAAAAAAGGATGTCTTTTAACGCTTATTTCGATGTGATGAGATGATGGCGCTGTCGCCATGAACGACGAGGACCGACGACTCTATGATCACTCTATCTTGCATTTTTCTTCTGACTTGTCGAGACAATACATAGATTCCATACAAGTTTTATCTTCAAAATCCTTGCAATATATTAAATACCGATATCCCTTTAGAAGATCGATAGCAACAGCTTGTTATATTCCTTATATTTGCTACATTTATTATATACTGAGGTCATTGTATGCTTATATATTGCATTGGCTTGTACACCGATCAATATTTTATTATGAATACTGTCATCATAGCAGAGCCGTAGACATGATTTGTAGGGCCTAGGAAAAATCTCCTGTAGGCCCCTATGAATTAAAAATTGTGACGACAGTGGGTTCCCTGACTGTTGTGGGCCCCCGGAATTTTGTCCTAGTTGTCCTACCCTGTCCGCGGCCCTGCGACATGGTGATGACGGTTCCTGTAATCCAAGTATATTGACTGGCCCTCGCGCTAGACCGGACACTGATTCTATTGCAGAATCGATCGCCGTCATTAAAAAAAATTAAAATCAAAACATAACAGTGGTTAGCTTGGTTCTAACGGATAGAAAACATTTATAAGCAACATTTTTTCTGAGATTATGAACTAATATTGACCTTCGCAACAAATACGATTACAACAAATAAGTCGAAGAAAATATTTTTCATTATGATTGCACTCCAAACGCAAATGGTACATGCGAAAATAAATAAAAAAGCAATATCTGTGTTAGATTCCATAGGTTTAATAAATTTAGATCATGCAGACAGATATTACAATTTAGTGGCTTAAGAAAGAAATAAAATTAGTTAACTTTCGAAAGCTGGATATGTTTATATCAGTGAAAAGCTATCTGAGTTTGATGAAACAGGACTAATGCATTGTTCCTCTCTTCAATAATGTTTTACGTACTGATATGTACTGGTGTTCGGCTCCAGCAAATATAGATTCACATTAAGAACTTAACACTGCAAACGTAGAGTTTGTAACATGCAATTCTACAAACTTATACAACGCAGCTTCGAAAGTTCACATGCTTGGTTAATGAGAACTTTGAAGTTGAGGAAAGAAATGACTTCGCATGGCCAACTACAAACCCTTGCACGTGCAAGCCAAGGGGATCGTGCTTTGGACTAGAGTGGTGTACAACGAGTGCTGCCCCTTCGCTAACCAAGCGTACCATTCATTAAAAACTAAAGTTATGAAAAGAGAGAAAGGTTATTTGAATACTGTTAAATATTTTCATTGGATGACCCATTAAAATATCAGAATCATGTAAAAATTACTAATGACCTTGATAATAAAGTACACTGTTTTGAATGTGACCGAATTTAGACATATTTAGAATTTTTACTAAAATTCATTTTCAGACTTTCAATAGCATATCGAAAAAATTTAATATATTTGTGCAACAAGAAACAACTTGTTTATTTTTTATTTTTCAAATTACAAACAAAATATATGACAATTGAGGCGGTGCGCAATCTGTGCCATTAGCAAATGATTCGAGATTTAATGTTAAATTTCCTAGAACATGATTCAATTGTAAATCATAAAAATGACGTAAATATTGAACTTGTTATAACTACGGTTCTGGTTTACTATAGATTCAACATGTGTACAGGTTGCTTTGGGGTTTTGGTAGGTGAATCTTTATGTCGATTTTTAAAAATGATTCAATTGTGTTGTTGATCGCTTTTGATGAATCTGAATATGAATGGATTCGTTCCGATTTATAATTGCAATCAGGTCTGGTTTGTCTGCTTGAAAGAAGGAGAGCGAAATTTCATTAACACTTGTCAGCTAAACATAGATCCATCCAATTGTGTGAGCGGTGTAAACCTTGTGAGGTCTACCTTAACACTAGACTGGTAAGTACACATCCAGTCGTGTCAGCGGTGTAAACCTTGTGAGCTCTACCTTAACACTAATCTGATAAGTACACATCTAGACGTGTCAGCGGTGTAAACCTTGTGAAATCTACCTTAACACTAGACTGGTAGGCATGCATCCAATCGTGTAAGCGGTGTAAACATACATTCATACATACATACATACATTTATACATACATACATACATACATACATACATACATACATACATACATACATACAGACATACATACAGACAGACTGACATACATACAGACAGACAGACAGACAGAAATAACTGAACTGCTGAAGAAAAATGAACCAACAGTTTTTTTTTAAAAGCAACATTAAGTGTTTCATAAAACTGCGTTAAAGATATGGTTGCTGAGTTTTTGTTATAAATAAATTTACTTGTCACCCTTTTTCGAATAGTTACGCTGAAATTGCTGGTACCTAATATAATATTTAACAGACATGAACATATTGGGATCAGCGATAAATCTGCTGGACAAGATCGTCTACATCATCATGATCTTTCCGTGTGACAATAGGTATTATCGATAAGATCAGGCACGAGCAGTAGGCCGCTAATACTTGCCAATATGGCCGCCAAGACGGTCAGGCCCATGGAGTACGAACAAACGTAGGGACCTGGGATGTACAGCAGCCACACTATCGTCCCCACCACGGTAACTGAAGCTGAAATACACAGAGAGAGAGAGAGAGACAAATATCATTCAGTCTTTCTTAATTACACATTTAGAAACTATGATTATAATTTAGAAAACAGATGTCGCACTATTAACCCTATAACTGCAACAAATGCGTCAATAAGAAATTATGAATATTACGCTCCCACATCCTCATTTCACCATTTACATGAATAAACTGAAGACAAAAATTGGTAGGTATACAATAGTTTGAAAATGGCGACAAAGCATAGAGATACGATTCTGGAAAACGCATCGATAAATCCAATCGCTTTACATTTCATATTTAAATACATATATTAACATACGGAGTACATCACTATTATCTCTTAGGCTGCATTTCAAAGTAAACTGCAAAACATAAACGAAAAAAAAAAAAAAAAAAAAACAGGACAGATTTGTAATGGAATTTAATAGTACTTAGGTCTTCACTGACTCACTGGTATTGTTTAGTACAAGTAGAATATGTTTTATGCCTTCTGAATTAAGTTGGAAATCGAAAAGTTGTGCGAAATAATCAGCATTGTGCTTTTTGAATGAAGACAGATTTTGCAGTTTTCACTTCGTTCTTCATTGAACTTAACATAAGAAAAGCCCAGTCCTTGATTGAACAGCAAAGCACACCTCATGACTGCCAGGTACTGATTTGAAAAAGTTGACACAAATCTCACTCTCTTCACAAGGACACGATGATTTTCAAAAAGTACCCAACTTCATGAGCAGAAATTCTGTTGGTTGGTGAATGCGAACTTGAAAAAAGACTGAAAGAATCTATACTTGCAATGGTGAAATCGTACACATAATACTGAAAATGTTAGAATCGTTTTAGCATTGATTTGTCTATAGTCTTCCGGTTATTGTTCAGTCATAGAGACTCTGAACACGCATTTTAATTTCCGCCTGGTGCTAACAGTTACCGACGTGTCCTCTTTTCACCAGTTTAATTTACAGTTCTTAAGCGTATTCTATATGAGGAGTTGAAAGAGATAAAATATTCGTAGAAACTGGATATTAATGCTGTAAAGATATAATTAAAATCAGAATATTTTGATGATTCATGCATCAGCTGTTGGAATTTATTTTCATTCTGGAGTATAAGACACGTTTTCAATATATTACTGTGTATTT
>JAECUM010094661.1:0-45046 GCA_016617855.1 Megalonaias nervosa | reverse complement strand
GTTGTTACAATTCTTCACGGTACCGGATAAAACTTTCTACGTGGTCGGGCTTAAAGACACATCATGTTCCAGCTCGTTCAAAAATTGTTCGCAGGAGTGATAAGTATATTTTATTTAATTGCTTGTGTGTTTGTTTTAAATTCTTTTTTATTTTAGTTTTATTTCATTACATGTTATTGTAATGATAACTTTATTCACTGAATTTGATTTTTTTTCTAGGAAATTCAGTTCAGTTCTAGTAAATAACCGCTATTGCTACATTATATTTTTAGCTGACCTAGTTTCTGACCTTGGTTAAAATTTGGTCAAAACAGAGTGAAAATCATAGGTGTTAATCAAGGTCATTCTTGGCTTGCGTAATCTCTGATGTAAACAATCTTTTTTTACAAAAATTCATTTTCAGTGTGAGAATAATTGATTCTTAGCTATGGCTATACTAGCCTACGTGCTAATTGGCATATTATTTTACTGCATTGTTCGGACTAAAGTGATCACGTGACCTATCACGGGGTCTAAACTGCGTTTTAGTTAAGGGTTAAAACATATATTTTATAGTGAAATAGTCAGTTGTAGTTTACACCTTTAAAGCTCAAGGTGTTTTTAATGTTGATGCCAGTTTGATTTAAAATTCTTCTATCTTTTGGATTTAATAATTTATATTCCCTGGAAAATACCAGTGCTCATAAAAATTCTTGGACAAAGACATTTATTGGAAATTATTCGGAGTTCTAAAGACGGAATATTATTCTTGATTCATAAAATTCAACAAGGAACTGTTGACACATCAACACAAAACATGATATAGAGGACGTCATCGCCTTCCATCTTGGAATTACATCGGAATTCAAACTTTGATTCATTTAGAACCTTTTAGTGATAGGACTTATATTTTTAAATTCTAGGATTACTTTTTGGATTCGATTCACAAATCGTAAGTTCTTTTCATATTGATACCTTGTTTTCTAGGGAAATAAATTATCTTGTTAAATTTACAAAGCTTGTTGGCTTCACTCTTTTCTTCGTTACTTTTGTATGAGACTATACGTAACAGGGAGATATCAGTAATGGATTCCGGTACTTTTAATTTACGTACAGGATGATTATCCCTCTTCATCTGTGATCTAGTCTGTGCCACTTGGATGATTGGGAATCGAAAGTCCGACATGGTTAGGAGTCTAGAGCCCTGAATATTACCAATCGTAAGCTCATAGATAGGATTATCTATGCACAACGCTTCGACGGTTCCGGTGAAGAAAGGCGTCTCGATTCCTATCCTTGCGACCAGAACGTGGTCGATTGTTTGGTTTAGAAGCATAGTGGGAGATATAAAACCAAGCAATTGGTCATCCCAAACGAGGCTCCGTTTCACGACAACACTAGTACATCCTGTGTCTCGTAAAACGGTGACTTCTTGTCCATTGACGGTACCACTGCCCGTCTGTACACTTGCCTCGGGGAAAATATATGTGCCGATCGATTGAATAGCATCGTGACCGATGTCTACATGCTCCCCTGGCTCGTATACTGTATGCAAGTTCATATGCTGGGAAACAGCACGTTTACCGCATACTGACCGTCTGCCTTCAATAGCAACCGTGGCTCTCTGGATTAACACCTTTCGCTTAGGACAATCGGGAGGAAATGTGACCCCACTCCTTGCAAGTGAAACATTTCTTGCCCTTGTGATTTCCCTTGTTATCCTTAGCAGGTTTTTCAGGGACCCTAGGTTTTTGTTCTTTAGCCTGATTCCCACCTTTATTGTCTCATGAGATGACATTCTGAGAACATCCCCGAGCTTCAACGAATAAATCCGCCTGTGTGGCCATGTCATATATATTCGTGAAGGAGTTTTTACTCAAGAACAGATATAATTCCTTGCTACAAATTGTCAATAGCTGGTCTCGAAGCAAGAAATCGATAAGACCCTCAAATGTCTTAACAACTTTACCACATTCCACCCATCGTTGACAATAATTGCTCGTCCTACTGACGAACTGGTTGAATGTCTCGCCTCTCTCGTGTTTGCTATACTTAAACTTCTTGCGAAAGCCTTGCTCGGTTAGCTCGTAGTTCTTCAGAAGTGCCTCCTTCAAGGCGAGGTAGTTTAACGAATCTACCGCGGGTAAACGAGAATATGCATCTAATGCTGTACCCTTTAGCAACGCGGTAAGATAGAGCGACAAATCCTCTTTTTTCCACTTCTACAGTGGCTTACCTTTCAAGCCTGTTTAGATAGCTATCAATGATATCCCTGTCGTCCTCAAATGGGGCAATTTTGGATCTCTCAGTTTAGAATCACGTTCCCCCTCCCTTTTAGCCTGCAATTGCTCAGAATTTCTTATATGCTCCTTCTCTCTAATTCTAAGTTTTCAAAGCTTCAAACCTCGCTTGTTTTTCCCTTTTTAATTTCCTGTCCTCTACTTCTTTTAGCGGTTCGGTTCTATATTTTTTCTTTCTGCTTCCCTTTCCATCCTATCTTTTCCTTTTCAGCCCGTTTTTCTAACTCCCTTCTCCTTCTCTAATTCTATCTCCTCCTTCTTAAATGCCATTATTCTTTCCTCGGCTTCCCTACTTTCCCGCTCTATCTGTAGCTCTATCTCTAATTTCTCCTTTTCGGCCTGCTTTTCTAATTCTATCAACTCTTTCTTGGCTTCCCTTTACATTTCTAATTTCTCATTTTCTTTTTCCCTCTTATTTAACCTCTAATCCCTTTCGCGAGTCTGTTCTTCCTGAACGAATTTTCTAAGGGACTCCACCTCATAACCAAACTGTTTCCACATTTCCACAAGTTCTTTCAGTGATGTCGTTTTTACAAATCTGATATGATGACCAACCTAAGGTGCACTACAATCTAAGTATATTCAATTACTAAATTTAAAAAATAAAACCGTATTGTCTTTCTCAGAAGGCTACAAAAATCAATGAACAGTGTAAGGCAGAAAACTAAAGTTAATAACGTAATGTTAGATGATTAGTCAACCTCACAAAGTCTTATCAGGAACGTCGCAGTCTGAAACACACAAAAGTGCATACAAGACTAATGGGAAAAATAGCCTTAGTACTCCGTTTAATCCGATCCCACTCCTGACACTTTGAAAGAATATACGATATATATAAACCACCCTCGGGTAACGCTGTACGAAGAAACGAAACCCGAGTACACGTATTTAATCCTGATAATAAATAAACGATAGATATATACAATTCCGTGACATTTGTGAAAGGCAGATAACTTTCATTTCCTTGGCATGATATAGCCAATCAAAGTTTGATAATGCCATTAAAAACATAAATGAAATGTTGAGTTATATGTATCCCATACAACTTTCCTGTCCACTTTATTAACAGTTTCAATGTCAGAGTCAACTGGAAGAAGAAACATTTGTTAAAAAGAAACTACCTGAGGAAATATTAACAACCTGTCATAAAGATACATAACTGAGCTATGTAATGATCTTCGCAGGTCACACAGTTCTGTGTGTCATTGATTATGAAAGATAGGTATACAAGTTTAGTGTGGAAACATTTGGGGTGTTCAATCAACTCTGATGCCACCCATAGCAATGAGATCAAAAATGCATATATTCAAATGATAACCATATTATTACCATGTTTTCACCATCAAATGGAGTGACATCTGAGACTCCGACTATTCTACAGTGAGATAATGGAGCTAACTCTTCCTGTATGTAGATACATGTGATGAGAACACATGTTGCTCAACTTTAACATCTTCTTCCTTTTCTGTCAAGCTGAGAAAGAAATCTCTGGCGTAATTTGCCACCAATGAAAACTATATTTAGAACTGTTGCTCACATGATGCAGTGTGGTGGCAGAAGAAGACAAATTGTAACATTTTTCGCATTTTATATTGTAACATATGTGATGCACTCCACTGGAGGCAAGTCATCAAACCCATTATATTTATGTGGATTCCTACAACTACGTTTGAAGTTATTTCTCAGCTTGATAGAATGGACATGTCATGCCTGACAGTGATGCAGGGACAACCCATTCCAATTAACTGATGTATTTCTGCACGTCTATATAGGACAGCTGTGGGATTTTTTGTTACTTCTTCTATCAAATTATGGAAGCTTATCAGACTGAATGTGGTATTGCTAGTAAAAAGCAATCGTTGATGATAATGAGTAACTGATGTAAGACACATGACTCACCAGATTGATTTACTGATAATGGTTACACCACTTTCTTTAAAGTACCTTAAGCATTGTTTTTGGTACTTTCTAAGCAGTACACTGAATTCGACGATTGGGTAAACCACATAAACATTATATTCATGCATCACTTTTGTTACCATAGTTGCAGTTGACTGTATTTGCAGAATTGGTAGTCCATAACAAACCTCTTTAAAGGCCGTATTAGCAGCACTTTCATCAAAGCATTTAACATGAAACTGAACGAGCATGTACTGCGAAACAAAACTTGTATATGACATATTAATGTTATATTCCTCATAACTTTGTTTGACTGCTTGCAACCAGATGACTCCTTTTCAGGACGCTCGTGCATTAATCTTCTGTTGATACACTTCATGTGATTTTGCTTCTTCGTGTTGGCCTACGCTGTTGTACATGTGATCTGTGACAAATATATATCAGAGTAACATCAGCAGTACTTAGACAAAGCAAGTTTGTATGAAAAATAAGCACATACAGGAACAGAATTGATCAATCCTAGGTAGCTATGGCTTGTCTTATTTCACCATAATTTTGATTTTGTGAGCTTTCTTCTCAGAATCTAAAGGAAACAATTTTGTAAAATCATGGTGGCATTGTATAGACTGTTTGATTCATTTGGACATACATGGAAACCAGGGAAGACAGTTTTTCAAAACTATATGCCAGGGCACTCTTAGGACTCAAAGAGTTTATTTGAAAATAATATGAATTCAAATGGGACTACTCCACGTAGAAACTGCCAGCCTTGGTACCCTAATATTTTATATGAACAGCCTTAAGAAAATTGTTTACTTTTATGTAAGATAAACATTACATTTTGGTAACTAACTATATTTAAAAACATTAAAATGACAATATGAGTATGCAGAACATCAATTACTTCAATGTATTTCATTGGAAATTTAAGCCTCTGTAAAATTCTTCATAATCCATTTGACATTTAGTTTGAGTATAGAGGTATTATTTCCAGTTTATTTTCATTCTTAGTAATTCAAGCAAACTGTAGACAATTAAATAGGTAAAATTAATTGAAATCCAATAATCAGTTAAAGGCTACGAGAAATATGTATTGCGAAAGTGAAAAATTGTTTAATTATCAACAGACAGAAAAGATTCATACGTGGATATAAATATTAAAACATGTTGATAATGCCGACTTAACTATAAAATATGTTTCAAAAGCATGCTTTTCTTGGAAACATGCGCAAATTCAAACAACATTTAGGTCTTAGCCCATTATCGTTATGTACCATGTAGTCAACATCATTTTTGATAAAACAAAGTGGATGGTATTGCAGAGAAGGAAAGATGGAGTTTTATAATTATGGCAAGTAATGTAGACATTTTAGTCCCAACCGATAAACATACGTTTTGAGAGAAGATTTATTTAGGCCAAAAATGACAAGTTCCAGAAGTCGAAATTACGTCAGGCCTTTAGGCTTTTTGTCATTAGATCTAATACAGAGCAGTCCAAGCAGCACAGGGACAGAACTCTTTCAAAAAAGTATGGCAAATTAGCGAATTGGTGTAGAAAGGGTCCATGACATGAAAATTTACGCGTCCAATAGGCAAAAAACAAAAAGTCAAATTTCACCTTTCACTCATGTGTGACAAAATAGCAGATAAAACTTCTTTTAAAGAAATACTTACGCATCCAGCAAAATGAAAATCAATCTCAAAAGGATCTATTTGGGTACAGTCAAAAGTGGCCAAAACATGTGGTTCTTAATGACAGAATCTCCAAGGGAAATGGATTCATTTCACAATTGATATAAGGATAATAGCAGGGAATCAAACTCAGTAGAATGAAGAATGACATCAAATACACGATGATGCAATATGTTTAAAACGCCTCGTTCATGGAGCAAAATTCTAAAGAATTGAGAAACAGACTTTAATCCTAGGAATTTAATGAGAATCCGATCTCGTGGCACTTAGACAAGTTGGATAGCAGACGATAAAGTAGGTGTGGGACTTGCAAAATTAGAAATGTGGATTAAGAGGTAATATTGTTTGAAGGTA
This sequence comes from Megalonaias nervosa, assembly GCA_016617855.1. Classification (NCBI taxonomy): domain Eukaryota; kingdom Metazoa; phylum Mollusca; class Bivalvia; order Unionida; family Unionidae; genus Megalonaias; species Megalonaias nervosa. Next base: position 38,822 of record JAECUM010094661.1, on the reverse strand, counting down.
AATATTTTTATCTTTTAAATAATATATTTATTAGTAGGATTCTAAAATATAAACATTAAATAGGCTTTTCTGGGTTACAAGTTCAAGAAGGTCATGGAGAAGGTCTACATGTTGACATTATAGATTATATTTTCATATGCATTTAGAATAGAAACTGGGGGTTTATTTTTGTACAGTGTATGAATATCACTTTCCTTAATTAAAGGACAATCGTTCTTTCTTGACACGAATTGCATTTTCGACAAAAAGAACACGTGGTCCAATGTTTACAGAAATAACGTATCCTTGGGCAAAATTAGTCCACGAGCAGAATGAACCCAGACAGTGGTAACGATTAGCAAGTTATTTTTGAGAAAGTAATTACACATACGTTCAAATGGTGATTATTCCTTTTATTTCGCTGCTAGTCTACCAATATTCCTTGCTAAATTGTTATATAACTGCTCCAGGAAATGCATCCGATAAAATCAGCCATGAAGTACACGAACACTTTTAGATGTAGGCAAACATAAAGTCAACCAGTACAAACCAAATTCGAATTTCGCGCTTATGTCGTAACACCGAAATCGCTGAGTGTTGTAGAAAAAATGTGCTACCGATCCACTGTCAATAATTAGACCAAATTTAGTTCTCGTCTTGTCTCTATATAAATTCGGAGTTATAGTTAAATCTTTCTTTGGCAAAGAATTATGTCTGAATGATCCAGTCTATATCGCGAATGGCAATTCTTCGATATCGCTGTAATTAATACATTTTTTTAATTTGTTACTTCAATATTTCAGATGAACTAACGAACGCAACCCCCAACCTCATTAACTTTTTTTCTGCATCAATAGAGAAAAGATACAAAGTCTTCTTTAACATCTGGTTGAATTTACATCTTTGATATGTACAAAAAGGTTAAAGAGAGAATGACTGCACGTGTTGACAACGACGAAGACATTGTTATTGAATGTCTGAAAATAATTCAAACGTTGAAATAACTATAAGCAATGTTAACTAACTGCAACGCTTATGTATTAGCATTCACCTTCCCGATAAGTTTCCTGGGATCTCGTGAATCTAACAGTAGTTACAGACCTTCTATATCTGCATGCTGATGCAATAACACCCGAATCTTATTTTAATAGTGATCCTTTGTCTTTTTTGTCTATATGTTAAAAATGTTTGTCTTCAGGGAGACTTATTTCAAACGGTGCTAATGGATATTATCAGCAACAAAGTACAGGATTACTGTTAAGAGATTGATATCAGCATAAAAGATATTTATAATAGCAACATAGCTATTTCTGAGAGAACCCAATGAAGTCGTTTTAGATTTAAATACTGGGACAAAAAGAGAGGACAAATATGTAACTTAGGAGACTGGACAAAATCGATATTTAAGTCAAACAATTAACAGTGCCTTAATCCTCAGGAATGGTCGTATCATTTCTTTTCGCGATCATATTAATTAAATAAGGCACTAATTGGTTTGTGCAAAGATTTATTCCTGAAGAAATGCGCAGTATTTCAGGGATAATTATTAAAAATATAAAAACACAGAGAAGCCAGTTGACAATAAATTAATAGCTATTCCACAGATTTGTACTGAACAGGCTAACAATTTATCAGATATAAACAAACATATTGATGATACAGACAAAAGACTTTTTATGCACATAATTTGTATTTTATAGATACCAAATACCATATCAGATGTAGTACGTGACCCGAAAATCGCAAACATAGAGCAATAACCTGGGAGAATGTGTGGGTAAAATTCAACAACAATGACAACCATTCTTGGAGAGGATAGAGTGAGATGGATTCTTCAGGGACTGACATGAAGAAACCATAAAATAAATATAATCCATGGTACGCGCTATTTGCATTTATGTCTCCATTTTGAGATTTGTTAGATTTTTTGATTATTTGTTCGATTATGGGAAGTCGGTGTTGGGGAAATATTCCTCGACCCGAGCGATTAGCCAGTTTCTACAGGCAAACGTGACAGTGTGCAGTATTGATGAGATTTCATCATGGCATGGTTTAGTTTAGTAGTTGTGTTTAGGTAAGAGCCGGATAGGTGGGCATGTCGTTAGGTAGTTCCTTTTTAAATCTAATTGTGCTGATTGATTATGTATCTCCATGTACAATATTTGTGTTAGGGACTAATATTTTACACAATGGAATGACTGAGATGGGATTGTACCATTACTTCGAGACGTCTTTTATTGTTGGCATGATTGTAAATATCGTGTAAAGTCACCTGTAAAACAAGGATCTAAATCTATGGTCGACTGACCCTGCGATAGGGTATGAAAATAGTTCCAGGAATTTGGTGTTTGAGTTGTGATTTGTATTGGGGGGAGGTATTTAAGTACTGATGCTAGGTATAATGTGTCGAATTTTGAATAGGTATGCAACCTTAAAATTGAATTCATTGTGCATAAAAATTGTATTACAGTATAGCCAGCAAGGTCTATGTGAAGGGTCACTTCGACCTTTTCTTCATGTTAGTGCTAAACTTCAAAGACCAGCATCTACGGCTCATTTAGAATTGACCCGGGCATCGCAACGCTGTCCTGAGAAAGTACACATTAGAGCTACCGACCATAACAGCTTGACAGGAACTCATGTCAAATAGTCATTTTCAAACGGAAGTTGATATGTATTGTAGTTTTCAGATTCTAGGCTGTCAAAATCTGACGAAAGAAATGATTATCTTGGGAAAAATTAGGAACCACTGATTACAATTGGTCAGTTTAAATTAAGGCTTACACCTTGGAAGTAAAGTGAATTTAAAAGTAACGACTTTGATCGAATGTCTTTAGTCCGAGAGTTTTTCCTGCGAGAAAGACAAGCCTTGATTTGATTCCGGGGAAAAACTAAAGAATAGTGCTTTCCTCGTTAAACAAGAAAAGGGATCAGGTGACTGTCTTGTAAGAAACAACAGGCTTTAGTTCTAGGACGCACAATTTCTGAAAGAGAACAGCATTAAGGTACGCAATTTTAATTTTCCATGTAATTTTCTATTTTTCTTTGTCTTGTTTATGCAAATGTTTTTGATATGACTAGGATCTATACTATGTATTATTTATTCAATTTCATGGAATCTGTTGACATGCTAGAGTTGTTATGCAATGTATTTCTTTAATTTTACAGTTACTAGTTCATTGATAGAATTGACGGATTGCATGCGATCCAAACTTTCAGATGTGTAGGATTTCATAGGGTGATATGAATTAATTTCCTTTGTCTGTCTGGACGATATTGATTATCGTGAGGTAACGATAAATGCGTATTTATATCTGATTTTGTAATGCTTAAATAATCTTGTAGGTTAGGGATTGCTATGAGCTAAAAAGTTAGTGAATCTTATGCAATAGTAATCGATAATACATATCTTATTGAGTGGAACTGACTAGGTTGGATGTCTAATGAGTCATGTGGTAGCGTATGCAAGGAGATACGGGAATGTTATATTAGCCGCTCACATGTTAATTTGTGGTCAGCCGCTGGAAGCGAGGTTGATGATCTATCGAATTAGGTCAGACTTGGATGTGTATTACAGGGGTCGTTTGTAACTAGTGATAAGTATTGTAACTTACTCGAAATACAGTCTAAATTTGTAAGGACCATTAATAGTTAAGGTCACATTATGTCAGAATTTATGCAGTGTTTGGATAGCTAGTTTATGCTTTCTGAGTAACGAAAGTGAGAGAATTTTATATACGTATAGGAGAAGTTACATATAGAGATTTAGTAGTAATCTTGTCATTCAAAGAAACAGCTCGCAGGAACTGACGGGGACAGTCCGAAGACGGAAGTCCGGAAAAGAGATGAAGCGTTCAGAATAGAAAGATCAAGGAAGATCAACGTATACACGTGAAGATGGGAAAACGTGTGATACTGGAGACAAAGACAGGAAGCAACGCTAGGTGATGCAAATCAGGCGCACACATTGTGCTCGTTTCACCACTCCTTACCATGATGAACGAACCCAAATTAGAACAGTGCTATTGACATTATATTAACGTAAATTTGTTTGAATTGAACCTGACACTATTAGTTTTTTGTTATTGATTAAATTTTTATTTTCTTGTCTAAAGGGGGCTCGTATTGTATTATTTCTTCTCAATAGTCTTGCTCAGTTCTCTGTTGATGTTCTATCTATCAATTCACACCGGGGAATAAAATCGAGGGAGGTCGTCCTCTAGATAACGACAGCCAAATGTAATTAACCATCCCTCGTTACCAAGAAGGACATCGTTACACTAGGTTACGGAAATCTTACAAGAAGCAATCATGCAGTGGTAATGGTGAAGTTGGGATGCAGATGGAAGGTTGGGATATTGTTTGGTTATTGATTGACTAGTGGAAAATTATTTATAGTCTTAGCGTGTTATTAGAACTCCCAGTTGACAGCGGTTGATGTCGAGAGCTCTTTGGAAATAAGGGGAAACAAGTGGCTTCTTGTAGAACTCACAAGAGTGTTGATAGAAAGAGACCCCTTGACATGTATCAACAATATCTGGAAGATTGCAACACCTTACACCCACGATCGTAACAATTACAGCGAAATTTAAAAAAATAACCACATTCAAATATGGAAGAGACTACAAAGATAGAAAATGATTTGAGCTGAACATTTAATCAGCTGATAAACAAGATAACAGAGATAAAATGCAGAGTTACTCAAGGCTAATAATTTAATAGAGATAGCCTTAAAGAGTGAAGACAAATTAAAAGCAAATTCAATGTTAATGAAATCACAACAAGTGCTTCGAATTTCCTTATGCAAGGTGCTTCACAACTTTCGTCTTGAACCAAATGAGGCGTATCCATATTATGTAATACATTATATAACGAACAAGATGGTGTAATTTTGCTTGTTTAAGAATCACCAGATTAAGATCGAGAACTGACCCTGAATAGCAAGCAACGAGATAGTTTTTAGATCCTTTTAAAGCTTAACTAACACCCATACGTTAGCTAATATTCCGGATTTACTTATTCTCCGTTACGTTTTTAATACAAGTTACATTTCACATCAGAATTTCGTTCAGGTAATAAAAGCAGGCTTAAACCAATTTTTTTGTCAACTTGCACACTGAAAATGCATGTTTTTCTTCTGACTTTTAAAATAATTTGAACATTACGATCAACGTTTCGATTACTTTATTTGCGTTGAAACTGAATATAAAGCTAGTCATTGGGTTATTTGAGATGAATCATTTGAGTGCTATCTAGAAGAAAACATTGTTTTAATAATTGTTCTGCTTATTAAGATTATAAATGAAACACCGGCAGCATGTTCAAAACACATTACTCAAAATTAGTTTCGCTGAAGCAGACACAGTTTATGGGAGAAGCACGAGCTAACGACATAGCATTTATTGGAAGCAACAGTTTATTACAATTATTTGCTTCTAGTGGATCGGTGAAACGTACGGCCCGCGGTCGCATGCGCTCTAGATTTATCTGGTTACATTTATATCGTACACAGTACATTTAAAACTCGCTATCCGGTCTGCGCCCTGTCGGAATTTGAAATGCCTGCAATATACGTAGGCCATTTAATGCTAAATATTCATAACAAAATTATGTTAATACTGTAGAAGCTAATAATGAATCCTGCCTTAAAATACTGCATCAGAAACTGGTGATTTCAAAATGGATATTAAAAAATTGATCAGATTACTTGTTGTAGGATTGATAGCAATTAATCTGAGATTAGCTTTGAAAGAAATTCGTACATTTTAGCAGTTGTTTCTTAGACGTGTGAAATCTTTGTCTCTTATCCTCTGCTATTCTTTCTGTTTTCTTGCGCTAAATTCAACACGATGAGGATTGAATCTTTAACATCTATCACCTTGAGAAAAGCAGCACATATTACCTTGTGTCTGTTTTCTACTTTGCTATATTTGTTGAGTGATTTGATTATAGGTTAAAAACAAACCCAATCAAAATAAAAAAAGGCCAACGACTGATCGATATAGCAATTTAATCACGGTTCACGCATTCCCGTAATATGTAACATACAGCTTGGTGGCTATAGCATAGATGTGAAGAAACATGGAGTCCATATATGAACCAATTCATTTTGATCATGAAGTTTTGCTAATTCCTAGTAAGGTTCATGCAATTGCTAGCTGAAAACAAATTTGATAATTTAAAGGTAGACTTCAGCTTTGCAAGTCTCTGATGAAATCCATTCGAATTTAATTTTGTGGTATATCTTAAACGTTGGAGAAGAATGACGACAACGAATCTCATTGGGCTTGTGTAGATGAATCATAAAAATCCTTCCAGCAGTCGCTAGATTGTTTGGCTAAGAGTTTCCAAACTTGTAGAGACCTTAAATGTATTATTATAAATCTACCATTTTAGGACTACTGATATATTGAAACCCAAACAGGATTTGGTACAAAACTCATTAAATTAAATAAACTAAACAAAGGGAGAGCTCTACAGTTTCGTATTTTGTACAGGGTGTGGTTTGTAACGAATTAAATATTTAACTAAATCATTCTTCTCAAATTATATCCGAATACAACTTAACGTGATTCCACAATGTCTGATAATAAAATAGAAATGAATAATTTGCTTACATCGTCAACCTTAACTACAAACCTAACACAAAATAGAACTGCCAGGATATGGATCATTATTCCATGACATTCGTAAACAAATTCAATCCCTGAACTTAAATGTAAGCAAATATCATGAAACAAATCAAGTAAGCAATAGAATTTCCAGGGGGAAAAAACGTCCTTAACTGAAATACAAATAAACATGTTTAGAAATTATCATTATAATGAAATATAATCTACATTATAATCTACAATCAAGGACAAAAGTTAGCTATGCAATATGTTATTTACAAATGTATCATACAATCTACAAACATGGACAAATATAAACAATTTAAATATTCATAGCAACATTCCTTTTCATTTCCAAATGAATTTAGCTCAAGTTCAATTTTAAATATATTCTATATTACATACAGGAGACTGAACCACTATGAAAAAGTGTCAGGGACAATTTAGATGATTTTAAATTAGTATTCATCATCTTTGATGTATTAATATTAAATGTTTCATGAGTTATGTCGCTTGATCTTTTAAAAATATGTCCATTTTTCTAAAACTTATTGAGATTCAGTGTTCCAATTTAATTCGCTGTTAATGTGTTTACAATACAAATTTTAAATTCAAATGGTATCTCTTAATGTGACAAATATTTTCGTAGATAGTTAAGAAGCTGAAGGCTTGGCCTATGGTATGTTAGCACTAGTGTTGTGTTTTATACAATGGAAATAAGATAAAAGTAAAAATTAAACAAGGAACGTTAACACAGGTATTGTTCGTTGATTAGAAGATCAATTAAAACACACACACTTTATTTTCTTGGTTGCTGATAAATACGTTTTGATAAATCACATGCACAGATATCGTTCATCAGTTAAAACTGCCCTAAAAGGAATGTTTGTCTATCGTAGTATAAAAGCGTACTTCATAGTATTCAGTTGGGAGTTGTTTGAAAACAATTGAATTGTAAATTTAAACGTTAATTTCTTAAATATATGAATGTACACTATATATTTTATATTTCTATCATTAAAGTTAAAGCAACTTATATCAGCCGAGGTAATACACTAATATGTAAGAATGTTATGAAACTTGCAAATATATTTGCTAAGTTATTTTCAGAGTTTTGAATAGTAGTGTTTTAATCACTTTAAATGCACGATAATAGAGTAGAGTGTCATTAACAAGAAATAATTGCTACACAGAGATATCACTTTAAATGCACGATAATAGAGTAGAGTGTCATTAACAAGAAATAAATGCTACACAGAGAGATGGTCCTATTAATATTGACAATTCTTCAGAAAATTTGCATTGATTAAAGTTGGACATACACAAGATACAAATCTGTTTTATGTAATTCACACACATGGGTTACATGTCGATCATTATGTAATTCACACGCAAGGGTTACATGTTCGATCATATGCTTGTTTTATATTGTGGAATTTTGTTTTAATCGCTTTGCATAGCTTCAGGGGAATCCTGCTTATAATATGTAATGGCACCTAAGACCCTGAAGACAAAATTCGAATACAGAACCAACCCGATAACACATAACATATATTTGGAAACCAAATGCCTGTATCTATGGTGTATTAGCTCTCATTTTTCGCCTTTTTTATGTAGTTTGAAAAGATGGTGGTTGTACTCGAAATATCGAATCTGTTATGTCATTTTAGACTTCAAATTTGAGTTTTCTGCTGAAAATGTCGAGAATGCAGGAAAATTGTTTTTAGGTTCAACAGGAGTGAAAATTGTGCCTTTTTGCATGGAATCAAAACTCAACAAAGAAACGTAATTATTTCATTCATAAAAAAAAACAAAAAAACAAAATAAGACAAGAGCTACCACTTTCGGTCATACTTATAATTCTTTCGCAAATATGTCAGGAAATATCTTTAAATTAGAATCTTTGTTCTGTTTGTTGTCTGGAAGATAGGGAACGTTTTAAAAATTGACTAAATTTCTTCTTTCTTCGAATTTCAATTAGAAACAAATGTAAAGCTTGTAATCGTGTGCGACAAATATCAGAAAGTATTACCGCATTTATGGAGTATTTCAACGCTCAAAAACTATTTAGACAATCCATTTCATATACATTGATTAGGAACGTGTAACAACATTTATCCAGATTTTAACTGATAATTCTCAGGAAACATGCCTTTCTAATAAAACCCACCAAAGTTATGAAATATGGTTCCTTAGGTCTATAATTTTAGATAAATAATCTAGCAAGGTTGTCTCAATTCAGGCGCAGACGGACGCTCAAATATATTGACAACGTGCGTGAAAAGCTAGATATTACCGAATGCCTCAATCTTTTCGATGACGGTGTTTTTGTCAATTAATGAAATAGGATTTTGCAAGGGAATATAAACGTTTGAGCATACTAGGGTCAAACAATGAAATTCGTATTTGCATTATAGGCTTTATGCAGTTTTGAAGTAATTCTTTTCTCTTACTTAATTTGTATTATTCATGCACATTTGTAATATTTGCCTAAAGTTTTCACTTGCGTAGTTAGACATCAGTATATGAAATTCATTTAATACAGTCGATGTGTTCGCTTACGGGCCTCTCGGGAGAGAGACTTTCCGACATTCAAGGATATTACGACTCTGTCGTTAACTCGTGACTCGCGGCGATTTTATTCCAGCCAGTAACGTGATCGGATGTGTCATGAAATCTGATTGAGGGGAGAATAAAAAATGCTTGTATAAGAGACTCTCCAAGCCAATATTTTCCATAGGCTGTCTCCCAACAACGTCGGACATTCTAGCGGTGAGTGTTCTGAGATTTCAGAACATATTTTGGGGTAGTTTTATTGTTTTGAGGTAGAGAATACATTTAATACACGTTTTAGTTTGAAAATACAGAATGTTTCAAGGATTATTACTTAATACAGTCCAAACAGATTTTAATGTTTGTTTCATAAATAGAAACAGAAATTTGTTATTTGTGCAATCTTTAGGAATACCTTCTTTGCAATCTTACGTTGCTAAAATAATTACCATACAGATTATGATTAACATTAATAGTTATCAAGAGTTGGTTTTGTTACACCAGCAGCCTTACAAAAGGATTTTATGGGTTTTGGCAATTACAATGAATAAGCATGATCTTGTTTTCTTTTAGATATTCTTCCATACAAGTATGGAAAGTACAAAGTAAAATATAATATTTGCGCCTTCCTTATCTGTCGAAGCTGTCATATTTTTCGTCTGGACCACAAGTAGGTTTATTAGTGCCAAAGCAATTGAAGTAAAGTGACTTGCAGAAGGACAAGCTATGGTAACTGTCCCATGCTGGACGATGGTAGGATTCGAACATGCACAAATTTGGTCATGAGTCTCGAACGCTAATCACTAATCCGCCGCAGCTCTCATAACGTGTTAAATTTTTTTCTTTACATTTCTTTGTTTGGTAACAAAAAATTAACATGAAAAGTTACTTTGATATTAATCATATTATCAATATCGTAATTAGTACAGTGTGCCATAATACTTTGATTTGCACAGAAGGTATTTATGAATATAATGGTATCTATTTCGATTGCATAAGGATTAGATTACAAATATAAATTTACTTTAACAGCTTAGGTTCTTGCCACTACTATCAATTATACGTGCCCACCTCAAAAACATCTGAATATCTTCCTAATAGCCTTACAAAAACTTCACTTCTTGGTTTTGGCAATTAATATCTATAAGCATGATCTTGTTCACGTATTATTTCCTTTCGATATATTTCCATAGAAATATGTATCCAATTAAAATTCAAAATTCTAAGAATTAAGTTATTTAATTATTTATTTTCAGGCGGAAATGAAATTGATCACTGTGTTCTGCCTCATCTTGGCCTGTCTAATTGGACTTTGCTGTGGGTATGGCTATAGCTATGGTGGGTATCCTGGATATGGTTACAGCGGCGGCGGCAGGGGGTGGATATTTTGGAATCCGTAAGTTTTCAAATGTTAAATGTTTGACGGTTTAGGAAACCCTGAAATTTAATACCATACTCCAACCCCAGTGTATTAAACAGTGATTCCAACACTTTAATTTGTGATACTGTAGATCCGTCTGGGAGACCAGCCGATTTTTCTCAAGAAGTGTTAAAGGCGGATCAAATAAGGAAATTTGCAATAAAATAGACGTACTTCAATGGGGCATAAAATTCGTGTCGTAATTTTTGCTCATGAAATTATTGTACGGTTTTGCAAAACTAAAATCCAAGACGCATTTTAATTTGTTTGATGCAAAGTTATCTAACGTAGACTATTCACAACTCGACAATTGAGGACACACTTTTGTAGAACATGGGCATTTCAAAGAAAAGTGCGATGAAAGCACCAAGGGATTAATAATATTAAAAGGTAGATCTCATCTACTAGCAAGAGGTATGGTTCTTAAAATATGATTGATTTTCTTATACTCACACCAATGTAACTATTTGTAAAAGGTTTCAGAATCTAATCATTTCTCACATGGAATGAATATTTCTGCATTTATGAGAGTATATTCGTCTCACAAGCAATGATGCACATTTATTGTTAATGCATTTATGATGTAACATTTAATAACTCTAGTCTTCAATTAACAATTTTTATATAACACTTGTCTGCTATTTCATTTAAAATATAGTCACCCATGATGTGAAAACTATGCGCTTTCAAACTAAAACCTGGAGAAACATAAACGCAATGTTTGGCTTAACTAGTGACATATAATGGTGCAAACTGTTATGCTTCTGATTACATCAGTTGGTATCGATTTGTCACGCTTTGACTTTACTGGATGGAGAAATGTAGACATAAGTACAGTCTGGGTGATTTGCACTTTTCTTCTAGCGTATTTCGAAGAGCAAGATTTTAGTTATGTAATTTGTCTTGACCTACATTTAAGCGTGCAATCCAGTGCTCGGAATGGATAAAATTTGAGTCTGATTTTACATAAGTCAGTCAACAATTTAAGTGTAGATTTAAACTTTAATACACGTTATTCAAATGTGGAATAGATTACAACTTTAACATGTGAGTTAAATTGATTTTAAGAGGTACGTTTATCAAAATGTGTACCATAACATCCGGCTATTGATTTATCTTTTTTATCATTGCAGACAACTTTGTATTTTAAACAGGCATTATATGTCTTGTACATTCATGTCACTAGAGTATATCTGCCTTGTAAATGAGCAGTCAATATTTACGTAATATCATCTTTCTATTGTGATCCTTCTGTTGGTTGATAAAACTTGATAGAAAAAGTCCTTGAAAATTAGAAAATTTAGGCACATTATGATTCAGCTTAGTTTCAGATTTCGAATTACCAATTAATGAGATAAATACAATTTAGTGCCAAACCAAATAAAAACTCATTTTAATTCGGCTAAATGAATATTTTGAACTTATTATTACAACATGATTTTTATTAGTGGTTTATGGACCATTTACACAGAGGCGATAGGGCTAAAACACTCTTACTATCACTATCTCAACTTGACGAACCACAAAACAACTCATCTGATCTAACCCACTCAGTGGGAATTAACTTACTGCTTCTCATTTATAACCTGACCGACCAATGCAAAGGGAAGAAGTCTCAACATGTAAACATATTTACTAATAATTGTACTTATTTGTAACTGTTAATAACAACGTAAGCATCTATTCATAGATTCATGCAATTTTACATTCTTAATATCTTGCAATAAAACCAACTCATGTACGAAACTTCATCTAATGATAATGACTACAATTTACAACAACGAATACAAATTACAAACATCATATATATATATATATATATATATATATATATATATATATATAATCTTACACTTAACATTTTCTTTTCTTCTCAGTCGTGTTGCTGCTCCTACAGTTTATCCTGTTCTTCAATCAGCCAATAAAGAGTACAATATAGCCAACATCGTACCAGCTCCTCAGACTGGTAAGGGGATTGAGAGAGAGATCTAAAACCTGGCACTACTTTTCGTACGTCCATATAGAATATGGGGCATATCCATACAATAATAACATTTTATTTGATAGACATTTGGATATATAACATTTGATAGCACTTATTTGTCTGCATGTTCTTGTTTGCAAATTGATCTTACGTCACTCATTGAATAGTGTGGAAAGAGAGTTTTAATACCTAACCGTCTTTAAAATGTTATCTTGTAGAATATCGGAAATAGTTTTAATTAATTTGCGTTATTGCATTTGTAAAATCGATACATATTTATCCTATGGCATAACTTATTCGCCTGCATACCTTTCCTTGCAAATGGGCATGTGTATATGTACAACTGATTATTGTTTCTTTCCATTTATTTCAAAAGGAATAAATATTAGCAAATGTTTGAACTGGAACCAATATAAATTGCACTGTGTAAAGTATGGTCAGTTATATTTCAATGCATATCAATACCATATCTGTTCCTATATTGTCCAGAAGTACTGCTTTGAATATCATTCTTGAAAAAGATTCGAAGATATACGTATTTTAATGCTCCTGTTACAAATAATGAGAATACGTCGTCGATAACATAGGAAACTAGACACTTGTGTATGTTCGTATTTATTTAGGCTGTAATTGTGTAACATACGAGTGCTCTAATTTCACCACATACTTACACTGACATCTGTGTCTACCGTGTTTCCTCTGCAAAGGAATGTTATGATATCAGTATAAAAGACTGATACCAGTGCAAACTTTCTATAATTGCCACTCACTGTTTTGTAACAAAATACGCTGAATCAGAGATCGTTTAAAACGATATCTACTTCACGTGTAATTATACTGAGATAGAAAGACATACAGAGTGATAGATAGAATGTACTGCGCACCAATAACACTTATTTAAAACCTGAACTCATTATCCTATTATATCCTCTCTCAGGTTTCAATCCCGAATCCATATTCTTGGATGTCTTTATAATGTCACATTCACTCTCATTGCAGGTCTCATTCAAACCTAGGATGAAGTAAAGATGTCATGCTGTCCTATGATGGTACTTTCTGACCATTTTGTGACCAAAAACTGAATCGACATTTGTTGAATATATGATGCATTATTTTTATTTTAAAAAATCATGAGAACATAATTTACAGTTTTGTGGTTTGATTGTTTTAATATGTACCATACAATTCGCATCAAATTAAATATATCTTAGCACATTTGGTAAATGGTAAGAATATGCATTCAAGACTGACATTTGTGGACGTACTTTTTTAGAACAAAGTCATACATTGTAATCGAAGGCCTTTTTAAATTTTCACATTTCTTGGGCAGATTTAAGGGGTAAGGATGATCCCAGCCCCATCCATATTTCATGTCCCTCGGCTGTGTCACATACATACATACATGCATACACTCACATACATACACACACACACACACACACACACACACACACACACACACATATATATATATATATATATATATATATATATATATATATACTGCTATATATATATATATATATATATATATACAGAGAGAGAGAGAGAGAGAGAGAGAGAGAGAGAACGGAAGGTTTCTCAGAGTCTACGAGAATAAACTGTGAATAAGTGTGTATATGGATAGATGGAAAATGCAATGTGAAATAGTGCTATACTATCCAGAAACTCAAATATACAGTCCAGCGCGCATTCTGTAGTAATCAATACTTAGGTATCAACTATCTAATACTCGATGTATACCGTCCAACACTCTTTGCAATGCAAAAACTACAACAACCGCAGTAGTAAGACGTGGACGTGGAAAAGGGTCGGGGGAGTTGCAATGGAAGATGTCATGTCCATGGATTGTACATTGTCAGGGCCACCTATATCTCCTAGAGCAGACAAACTATTCAAAGATTCCCAAATCAAATAAAACGGATGCATTTCTTATAAAAATGCATGGATCTGTGAATGCTTCAAGATCTTGTTGATACTAAAGAACGAATCAAGAAAAAGATACACTTACATCATCCTTGGTATTGTTACGACCTTGTAGTTAAATTACATATGTGTTAAAATTTAAATTCTTCTAATTCTTTGTTTCATTTTTATTTCATTTTTACATCATTAAATGTAGTTATTATTATTATGATGATTATGTTTGCATGGGTCTAATAGTATGTTAGAAACATCGTATGTATTTAAAACGTAAATGTGACTCGTGTAAGCACGATTTTTGCATGACGGTTTTTCGTATCAAGTAAACAGTGAGAAAGAGCTATGTAAATGATTGGCTGTGACCACGTTATTACTTGTTTACGCTTTTGTGATGTCCAGATGGATTGCGAAATCACACGTGTCCTTCATGCGTGTGTACATGTAATGACGCATTAGCTTGTTTTAAATGCTCAGTTACCTGTAAGAAATGTTTAGTCGCAGTTATAGTCGTAGTCGTAGTCGTAGTCAGTCGTAGTTCAGAGTCACATCATAACATCTTACAGAGTTTATAATACCTTAAGAAAGGTATTTCTGTGCCGGAAAGAGTTGCGCATTCGTACGAGGAACAACATGTGTGTTGTTAGTGGTGGTAGCTGTATTTCATCTACTTTCTAAATAATTATTTCCCCTGGAGAACAACACTACTGGCTTTGGACAAAGACATTTGATGAAATTATTTCTAAATCGGGACAGAACAATATAAATTGTGCTTTACAGTGAAAATTCTGGACACTTTGTGTTAGCCTTCGTCTGGCGTCATCATCCGCCATCTTGGAACGGAACTGAGATTCAGACTGTATCAATTTAGAACTGTATATTCACAGAACTTATGTGTTTTCACAAATTTAGAACAATTTTTTGGATATTCTTCGTAAATCGTAAGTCTTGTTTCACATATTTACCTTCTCTCCGTGTTTTGTAGGGAAATAAATTAATTTTGTTAAAATTTACAAAGCTTGTTGTCTTCACTCTTTCTTTGTGGTACTTTGAACGAGCCGATACGTAACATAAAGAAATTGGGTTGTTCGTCCGGGATGGATCTATGAATTTGTCTGATATATGAAATTGGCTAAAAATTGAAATTTAAATTCCCTAGTTCATTTTATTTGAAATTTTAGAGAAAACAACAGGCTTTAAGAATGTCAAAAGTGGAGAGTTTTCTTTCTAGCCCAACTCAACAACAGTTGGATAGTTTGAAGAAGGATGAGTTGCTTGAACTTGCCAGAAATTACGATCTTTCTGAAGCTAAAGCTTCCTTGACAAAGCAAGAAATCAAAAAGATTTTAATTCAATTTTTGGTAGGACAGAATGTTTTTGACCAAAGTGTTTTGGCATCTGTCAGTAAGTCTATGACAGACTCTGACAGTAAGAAATTAGAACTAATTAGAACTAAAAATAAAAAAAATGGAAATAGAGTTAAGGAAGCTCGTGCTTCAGAGTCAGAATGAACAAGTGAAAATGCAATTAAAAGAAAGGGAAAAAGAAAGACAAATGCAATTAGAAGAAAGGGAAAAAGAAAGACAAATGCAATTAGAAGAAAGGGAAAAAGAAAGACAAATAGAAGAAAGGGAAAAAGAAAGACAAATGGAATTACAAAAAGAACAAATTGAATTACAAAAAGAACAAATGCATGTACAGGAAAGGGAAAAAGATAAAGAATTTCAACTTAGAATGAAAGAGTTGGAGCTGGCAAGTGACAGCACTTTTCGTGCAAATTCAAATTTTAACATTTTAGGAAATATCAAGTTAGTTCCCCCTTTTAGTGAAAAGGAAGTAGACAAATATTTTATTCTTTTTGAAAAAGTTGCTGAGAATTCGAAATGGCCAAGAGAGTATTGGACTCAATTATTGCAGAGTGTACTTTGTGGCAAGGCCAGAGATATCTATATATCCCTGTCAGTACAACAAAGTTCTGATTACGATTTGGTTAAGGAATGCATCTTAAAGGGTTATGCATTAGTCCCTGAGGCTTATCGGCAAAAGTTCAGAAACTATAGGAAAGATGCTAGACAAACTTATGTTGAATTTGCTAGAGAAAAGAACAGTTATTCAAAAGATGGTGCTTAGCCAAGAAAATCGAACATGATTTTGAAAGTCTTGAACAATTAATATTACTTGAAGAGTTCAAGAACTGTGTCCATAGTGACATTAAGAATCATCTTGAAGAGCATAAGTTTGAAACCTTGGAAAAAGCTGCTATTGCTGCTAATGAGTATTCCTTAACTCATAAAGTTCCTGCTGTAAGCAAATCTTTCACTCAGCAGTCTACTAATAGAAAGGTGTTTCAACCAAATACGACTCTCAGTAAAACTCAATCTGGCACAAATTCTAAAAATCAAGCCTCTGAGAGACTTGATTCAAAATCCTTGTCTATTCCTACGTGTACCTATTGTAAGAAAAAAGGACACGTCATTTCTGATTGCTTCAAATTGAAATATAGGCATCAGAATCAAGATAGACCTATCCCAAATGCTCTTATTGCTAAGAGGTCAAGGTCACGGTCATGTATTGAAAACAATACATTTGTTGGGTTTGAAAAACCTCAGTCTGATTGTGTTATGGAGAATTTTGAACCATTCATGTCGAAGGGTTCTATATCACTCTTGGGTGATTTGGCCAATCCTATCCCTATTAAAATTTTGAGGGATACAGGAGCTTCTCAGAGTCTTTTAGTTTCAGGTATTTTGCCTTCTTCTGAGAAGACCTGTTCTAATGAGAGTGTTCTCATTCAGGGAGTAGAGTGCGACTTTGTTAATCTTCCTCTCCATTCTGTTAATTTGTCATCCGACTTAGTTTCAGGACCTGTGACAGTCGGTATAGTGTATAACCTACCCGTTGAGGGTATTCATTGGTTGCTAGGCAATGACTTAGCTAGAGACAAGGTTGTGGTTAATCCACTTGCAACTGACAAGCCTTCTTTGGATCAGAAAGTTGATCCTATTGAAAAAGAAATCCCTGATTTATTCCCAGCTTGTGCAGTTACCAGAGCTATGGCAAGGAAAGCTCTTGAGAATGATTTTGATAAGGAATGTATTCCTTTAGCTGACACATGTATTGGTCAGGCTTTTGATGAGGTCACTTTCACTTCTAATTTGGATCAGTCAAAAGGTATTGATCATAGTGATCCTCTTTTGAATACTCATTCCCTTTTATCTGATCAGGGTGACAAACGACAATCACTTGTCGTCGAACAGGAGAAGGATCCTGAGATCTCCTGTTTGTTTCAGCGGGCCGTTAGTGAAACTGAAGCAACTGAAGTACCTGTCTGTTACTTCATTAAAAATGGAGTCCTTATGAGAAAATGGAGACCTCCCGAGGTACCTGCTAGTGACGAAGGGTCAGTAAAATATCAGATTGTGGTTCCGAAACCTTACAGACAGGAAATACTTAGTTTAGCCCATGAATCTCCTATGGCTGGTCATTTAGGGATAAATAAAACGTATCACAAGATCTTGACTCACTTCTATTGGCCAAAAATTAAAAGTGATGTGTGCAAGTTTTGTAGATCTTGTCATACTTGTCAAATGGTAGGAAAACCAAATCAAAAGATACCTAAAGCTCATCTGCAACCAATTCCTGCATTTGACGAACCATTCAGTAGAACTATGGGAGACTGTGTTAGTCCCTTACCAAAGACCAAGTCAGGTAACCAAAATTTGTTGACCATCAAGTGTGCGTCAACAAGTTTTCCAGAGGTAATTCCTTCGAGGAATTTTGCTCAATTTGGCCTTCTCAAATTTGATCAATTTGGTCAAAGGTCAGATTTCAAGTCTGGTATGTTCTAGCTTGTTACACTTGAATTTGGCATTCAGCAGTTTAAGTCAAAAGTGAAACTATGGTTTCACCAAAGTGTACTAGAGAGAATTTTCGAGTCCTGTAATAAAGTCCATTCTCTCTTGCTCATTCTGCAGAATTTTCTTCAATTAAGATTGTATGGCCCTTACAAAGTAAAGAAGGAAGTGAATGAGTCAAAAATTATAACATTAGTACTCAAGTCTAAGTAAATTAATGGAGTACTACCTTATTGAAAGAAATCGCCAGGTAAATCATGCAATTAATTTAGTTGTACCTGTCCCACCAACTGAGGATTTGAATGAAGGAATTCTGTTGGATTCATCTGATCATGGAACAACAAATCTTCGGAATTCAAAAGTTATGGAAAATCTAGACCAAAAACTTTCTCATTTACAAAAACAAGAAAAAAGTGAACTTAAACAAGTATTGTCTGAATATGAGCACTTGTTACCAGACGTACCTACAAGGACAAACAAAATTTTTCACGACGTTGAAATAGTAGATTCGAAACCCATGAAACAACACCCATACAGGATGAATCCTTTTAAACAGGAATACATGAAAAAAGAGATTCAGTATTTACTGGAAAATGATTTTATAGAGCCCAGTAAGAGTGATTGGAGTTCACCGTGCATTCTTGTTCCGAAACCGGATAAAACTTTCCGAATGTGTACGGATTATAGAAAGGTGAACAGTGTGACTAAAACAGACTCATTTCCATTGCCAAGAATCGACAATTGTATCGACAAAATTGGAAATGCCAAATACGTCACTAAATTCGACCTTCTGAAGGGTTTTTGGCAAATTCCACTAACGGAAATAACGAAAGAAATTTCGGCATTCGTGACTCCAGATGGACTCTACCAGTATAAAGTAATGCCATTTGGGATGAAGGGTTCCCCAAGTACTTTCCAACGCCTTATGAATATGATTACTTCTGGTCTAGACAATTGTGATGCCTATATTGATGATGTCATCATCTACAACAACACCTGGAAAGAACATCAAGCCACGATTCGGAAGTTCTTCGACAGACTCACGGATGCAAATTTGGCTATTAATTTATCTAAAAGTGAGTTCTGCCGTGCTTGTGTTCCTTTTCTAGGACATATTGTGGGACATGGTCAAATTAAACCTATAGATGCTAAGGTCAAGGTTATTTCTGAATTTCCTGTGCCTGTCAGTAAAAAACAGCTGATGCGATTTTTGGGTATGGCTGGATACTATCGCAAATTTTGGTCTAATTTTTCTGATATTGTTGAACCTCTGACAAACTTGTTGAGAAAGAAAAACAAGTTTCTTTGGACTGGAAAATGTCAAGAGGCTTTCGATAGATTAAAAGCCATGCTTAAAAGTGCACCAGTTTTAACAGCTCCAGATTTCAGTCAACCATTCAAACTCTGTGGATGCAAGTGATGTTGGGGTTGGAGCAGTTTTGCTTCAAGATGACAAAAATGGTGTAGAACACCCAGTGTGTTACTTTTCTAAGACATTAAATAAACACCAAGGAAACTACTCAACAATCGAGAAGGAATGCTTGGCTTTAATGCTAGCATTACAGCATTTTGAAGTTTATATCAGTTCAACTCCTTCTTCGGTTGTTGTGTTTAGTGACCACAACCCCCTTACTTTCATCAGCAGAATGAAAAATAAAAATCAAAGACTATTGAGATGGAGTTTATTTTTGCAAGAGTACAATCTTGACATCAGGCACATTAAAGGAAAAGATAATTTAATTGCAGATGCACTTTTCCGTGCATAGAAATGTCATTGCCATATACACCTTTGTGTAAATTCATAAGAGTTCTTCTTATGTAATTTTTTTTGCCTCGTGTATAATTTACATCTGGTAAAAAAGAAAGCTTTATTACATAAATCTTTCTTTTTTCTTTATGGGGGAAAGTATTACGACCCTGTAGTTAAATTACATATGTGTTAAAATTTAAATTCTTCTAATTCTTTGTTTCATTTTTATTTCATTTTTACATCATTAAATGTAGTCATTATTATTATGATGATTATGTTTGCATGGGTCTAATAGTATGTTAGAAACATCGTATTTATTTAAAACGTAAATGTGACTCGTGTAAGCACGATTTTTGCATGACGGTTTTTCGCATCAAGTAAACAGTGAGAAAGAGCTATGTAAATGATTGGCTGTGACCACGTTATTACTTGTTTACGCTTTTGTGATGTCCAGATGGATTGCGAAATCACACGTGTCCTTCATGCGTGTGTACATGTAATGACGCATTAGCTTGTTTTAAATGCTCAGTTACCTGTAAGAAATGTTTAGTCGCAGTTATAGTCGTAGTCGTAGTCGTAGTCAGTCGTAGTTCAGAGTCACATCATAATATCTTACAGAGTTTATAATACCTTAAGAAAGTATTTCTGTGCTGGAAAGAGTTGCGCATTCGTACGAGGAACAACATGTGTGTTGTTAGTGGTGGTAGCTGTATTTCATCTACTTTCTAAATAATTATTTTCCCTGGAGAACAACACTACTGGCTTTGGACAAAGACATTTGATGAAATTATTTCTAAATCGGGACAGAACAATACAAATTGTGCTTTGCAGTGAAAATTCTGGACATTTTGTGTTAGCCATCGTCTGACGTCATCATCCGCCATCTTGGAACGGAACTGAGATTCAGACTGTATCAATTTAGAACTGCTTATTCACAGGACTTATGTGCTTTCACAAATTTAGAACAATTTTTTGGATATTCTTCGTAAATCGTAAGTCTTGTTTCACATATTTACCTTCTCTCCGTGTTTTGTAGGGAAATAAATTAATTTTGTTAAAATTTACAAAGCTTGTTGTCTTCACTCTTTCTTTGTGTTACTTTGAACGAGCCGATATGGAATAGTATATTCTCTTTAAATAGGAATGAAAATGAAATTTTAAATCTCATTGACACATCTCCGTCTGTTACATCATTTACTGAGTTTCACTTTTGAATTTCTTTACTGGCATGGGTTCCTTTGCCCTGCCTCGCCTTCTTGAATTTCTTCACAGGTATGTGTTCACCTTCTTTATTGCTTTTGACTAACGCTTCTTCTCTTCGTTCTCTTGTCGTTAAAGCCCTTCTGAAAATAAATGCCATTTTTCTTGCCATTGATAGCATGTACCTTTAGTTTTATATTTTTATTTTCCTCTCTTAGGGGTTCTCTTTTGACAATGAGAACTTTCCAGAGTCAAATGCCCTTTCGTGTGACAAACATAAGTATCTTTACTTTTAACTCGAGTGGAGTAGTCCGATGTTTTGTTACAAAGGTACTTTTGAATGACCGTAAAGTTCTGACGAGAAGTGCAGTCCAGAGTGTTAAATACAACGTGTTAAGATAGCTATGATGTTTAGACGCTAGGAACCATACATTGGTTTATATAGATATGTTATACTTAAAGGAGACCAGAAATAAAATTTTCCCTTGTATGTATGTAATTCTCTACAAATTTTAATTCGACTGTAATCTTTATAGATTACATATCGTAGGCTGGAAGTGATTATATTGCACGGAGGATACCACGATTTCGTAAATTGCCGAGTTTTTCCGAGGTTTGATGAGACGACAAATCACGTGGTCCCGTGACGCAATACTAGCCAGTTCTCGAGTAGAAACAGAATCATGGCGAACGAGAGAGACAGGAGGAGACCAGATTTGGGTTGCATATTAAAAAGGTTCCGAGAGATACTGATAACTATATCTGTTGAACTGTATGTTAAGAATTTAAAAAAGGCTATGTAATTTTAAAATAAA
Organism: Megalonaias nervosa; assembly: GCA_016617855.1. Classification (NCBI taxonomy): domain Eukaryota; kingdom Metazoa; phylum Mollusca; class Bivalvia; order Unionida; family Unionidae; genus Megalonaias; species Megalonaias nervosa. The sequence goes on along the minus strand of JAECUM010094661.1, from coordinate 16,736 downwards.
TACTTATACATTGTGTGCTGTGCAAAAATGTAATAAGGATTAAGTGATGGTGCCCAATGTAAAAATTAAAAGTTTACCACAATACAATAAATTCATTTAAGAAGGATGAGATTCAGTAGTATTATATGTGAAGGACAAATTCATTACCTACCCCCAACACACCACCTAAGGACTAATATTTTCAAAATATGCATCCAACATTTAAATACAAAGAGATAATGCTGAATTCTTGGCGAAAAGACTTGAACAGGTACCGACTTGTGTGTGGAACAATATCCATTACCGGAGAGGTTTAAAAGGCATTGAGAACGGTTTTCATTAGTCGTAATTTAAGCATTATTTTTTTTTTTTTTTTTTAAAAACAAAAAAAACCAAAAAAAAAACCCACAAATAAATCTGCAATGCAGAAATCATAGGTAATTAATTTAAACATTAAGAAGCTTCCTTCTTATGGTTCAATTACAGTGCATTTTACATGCAGGCTACAGTTAGCATACTGACAAGTCTGATAATATATACATGTCTGGTATAATAGTTTATGTACTCTACTGGTCAGTGCTCAAAGAATAATTTTTTTTTAGGCACAGACCCCGGGCTCGTGACTTGAATGAACTCACAAGTCCTGACTGAAATTTAACAAGGACGGACAGTTCATACCTGTCAACTCTCAATCGGGGAGAAAAACCTCCCGATTTTGGGGGTATTTCCACACCTACCTCCCGATCTAGTAATATCACCCGATTTTTCGCAGAGAACTACCTATTATTACATTATGTCAGTCAATTTCGTTTCTTAGGGAAAAAAACACAGCACCAAACCATACATAAATAGATATAACGTATGCAATCCACAGATGAAATATTCTATTTTATCACTTGCGAATATTGTGGTGATGAAATCAGTGTACGATTTAGGCATAAGCTAAACAAGCTACAGCTTAGGGCCTCACAGTCCGAAGGGTTCTCTCAAATTTATTTCATACCAAATAGGGCCTTCACAGCTTCTCATAGCTTAGGGCCTTGCTATGTTTAAGTCCAGCACTGGACGAAATAATTAATATCACACGACAGTTCTTTTCTTCAATAAATAGAATGTTAAGATTAAACATTATTCACGTAAATTTCAGACGTTTCAAAGCCACTACAAGAGTACTATAGTAAAAAAAAAAAAAATTAAAAAATAAAATTCTCACCAATTAGCTTAAATCCCATGAATGATCACTGTGAATGCTGTGTAATTTTCTCTGCAAACAAAACCGCATCTCCATTTCCGCCAAAGAAACTCGGCCAGTTAAAGCTTGACATTTCTCTACCGTATGTGTAAAGTTTAATTACCATGATTAAATTAAGAGAAGGAATAAAACAAAATATACCATGCAGTATATGTGCCCCCAAAAAACTAATTCAGAATAAATATTTTCATTCAGTAAACAGTGTTACATGTCTTAAGACTTAAACCTAAGGAAATAAGGTGGGACATAAAACGTGGGGAAAACAGTTGCCACATATATGGTAACTTGTGACTGCAGATCTGAGCTGTCAAAATAAACTCATATAGGCGTTGTAAGTTACAACAAAATAGGGAATCGTTTATTTGCCAATCAATTGTTGGTGCTTACATACACACACTGTCGAACGTGGTCCGAACGGCAGCCCTTTTCACAAGATAAATACAAGGATAAGGATTAACTGTTAATTAGTCACACTGGCTTTATTGCTTCTGTACTTAAGTCAAAACTTTAGCTATTTTGGGGCTTGTCCTAGGGGAATTATAAGGCGTATCACAGGGAGAAATGCGCGTCCCTTGCTCGCACACTGGGGCAAGGGGGTGGGGTCAATAGTCGCCTCCCCCCAGTTTCTATGGTCAGTGTGAAACTTTGATTTTATACCTGACCTCTTTTCTTTAAATCGCTGCTATTTAAACTGCCCAAGAGATAGTTTTATTTCAGTTCCAATCACTATAGATTACCGTTTCTACATACTACATGTAACCGGCATAGGTTCAAAGGGTTATTTTGTTGTTTGGTTTAAATTTGTTTAAATTTTTTTTAAGATTACTGAAATTTGCGTTTTCTCGAAACACTACCGTGTCAGGGTTTTAGAATCTTATTTTTAGCAAAGCTTTCATTTCATTAAAATTAGATCTCAATTCCACCTAGGACAGCGGTGCTTTGATTCAGATTGTGCCGTGTTATGGCATGTATGTCAACATCTTGAAAATACATTTACTCATTTCCTCAGGCAAACAAATTTTTTTCGACAAGCCGGACTGGTGCCTCACTTTGAATACAGGATGGGCCGGAACTAAAATTAGAGGGACCCCGGGTGTCGGGCTATCGAATTTTTTAGCACTGCTGGTGTAGATAAAAGATCTGTGGATTGATTGTTGCATTTTGTGGTCACTTACTCGGCCTTCTGCCTATTTTCGTAACTCACACTTTTAACACTTTTCCCAGGATTTAAAATATCCAACGGTATGTCTGGAACAGCGCCAACTTTTAGTCTTGGCCTAGCATTTGCGTATGCTACAGCAGCCATTTTTTTCAGGATCCCTCTCGTAACATTTCTTTGAGAAATGTAACGAGCAGAGTGCTGTATGGTCTTTGAAATCGACTCGCTTGCAATAATGTATCCATGCTTTCTTTATGTCTTTATCTTTTGGAAAAGAAAAAAAAAAGTCTTGTCCACAGCGTTTTCCTTATGTGCCATTACACCCGTAAGCAACGCAAAACGGCATTGTCTTTTACGCTGGCAACTGCCAGTCGGGATGCCAGAGTCGGTTCTATGACGTCACATCACGAACAGGCACGGAAAGTTTGCATACGAGGTCACGGAATTCAGCGCCTTGAAGATATGCCAATATTTAAATATTGGCATTATGGTCGCAGATGATATTTCAGAGTAAGGTTTTCTTCTATAGTGCTTTTATTATTATTCTATATTTCCATTGATTTCTAGTCTCCTTTAAATTTCTGGTGAAATAAATACTGTATATTAACCACAATGTCAAAGCCATGTAAGTTTTACCTTTCAGGCTTGTGCGAACAGTGTTAAGGAGTTTGGCAAGTAAAATTACATGTACTTTAATGTACTCAAATGTTCACTAAGTGAAAATAAAACAACTAGTTTCTCATTTTCTTCGATGTCTATTTATAATGTTGAACCGAATAACATCCTAAACAACTCCTTCAAAACGTGATGTATACAAATTTAACGCATATATAACTTTTGCATGGCAAACAAACTTTACAATATCTTTTGATTCATTCAGTCTTTATCTGTTGGTACAGAAAATGCTATTTGTTGGGTAAAAGTACATAGCAGGGATCGTTTTGGATAGAGGCAAAGATCTGTCACTTTGCATGGGTTTCCGGTTGTCCTTTGGAGGTGGTGATATTATGGCTCTCAAAAGACTTGCTTTCTAGAGGCTTTATTCTTTAATAAAATTTTAAATAAGCCACAACTTTACGTTTTGCTTCTACTACTACTAGTACTGAGGCTGACTTCTGATAACATATGTCTTTTGTAAATTGCTTGTTAAATTCGCAATGACTGATTCTCATTTTTCCGGGATTTTTGGGGGTAATATACCAACTTTTACTGTTTCGGGTATGAAAGAAACACCACTGTGGTCGGTTAGAAGGAGTGTGTGCAAACGTTATGTCCTGTTCCATTTGTTCTTTTGAATTTGGACATATAAATAGTGAAATATTGGAAAGCCCTTGTTTATCGAGTTTCTTTGAAAGTCTTTTGCTGCATTGATTGAAATTAGTTTGGAACTACTCGAGATATTTAAGTTTTGAAATAATTTAGGGGGATATAAATGTTGTCGATCGCATTAATATTCATGAGTTCTGATCATGTTGTAGAAGAGGTACTAGATTTTATAAATATTATAATAATATCTAACAAAGCAAAACAACGGTAATTATGTTGCAAATTTTAAGTATATGCGGGAAATGGTGCTTCACATTCTAGTAGTAATTTGAATAATTTTAGCACCATTGAAAATTCACATATATGGGAGATCAATAAGGTTTACATATCTTCAAGAACCTGAAAAGACTATGTTGAATAAGGACCATTTTCAGCCCCCCCCCCCCATGTACTTATATGATGTATACTGACATCAGTTCACGTGCCTGTTGCCATGGTAACTGGGTGTCGAACGACTATCAACAAAGACATGAAAAGTAATCATCTTTTCCATTTAATTCTCACAGATACTGCATTACCACGAACTATATACTCAGTTTAAAAGTTGCAATATGCATTTCTATTATTTAAGTTTAACTTCTAAAACTATTCCAAAATGATCCATCGTAGACAAAAAAGAATATCTATTTTATACGTCAACTGAAAACTATGTGTAAATTACATTGACAAAAACGATACTTAACCATGTTATATAAAAGTGTTCCTTAAAGTAATATTACTGGGGCCCATTAGATTCTTCCCCGAATATATTAGTTTGTTACCTTCACTGGAAATGACAAGTGTTCTTATATATTTATGGACTTTTATCCTTATATGATCTTAGCAATATAACATATACACACACAAACTATTGTGTTTCAATCTTTACAAGAAAAAGAGATATAAATACCTTGACTTCCATACTATTGACGTTTCCTCTAGTCAAACTATAATATGTATATAAACTCTGTATTTATTTGCGTATTGATGCGAATGCCAAGCCATATTTGATACCCATTACACTAACGTACTTTTTGCATTTTTTTGTGAAATATGAATGGTAAAGCGAAAACGGAAAAAATGATTGAGTATTGTTTTATTTTAGCGAGCACTGTTCCTTAATACGCCAAAGAAGAGCAATAGTCAATTTTAAATTCTAAATACTTGATCACGTGATATTATTCAGCTTTCCTAAACTGCTCCACCGAGTCCATATGTAAGTTTAGTTAAAATAACTGCAAAAAATGCAAATATATATGATACATACCGCAACATTGATTTCCTAAGAGTTTTAAATAAAATTAAAAAATTAAATCTACTCTTGACAGAACTGGCAAGTGTATTATTTGTATTATTTTATTACCAACTGTATTCTTCCGTAAAGATATAATATCGGCATTAAAAAAAAAAAAAATTGGTTCAACACTTTAATAAACTATTGAATAATGTTAAATACATTTTGGAAGTAATAACATCGGACGATTTTGTGCATGTGTCCGCCACGCGTAATAGAACCACGACAGCATCCTCAGTCAACTCTCTCTCTCCCTCTCTCTCTCTCTCTCTCTGATGATACGCTTACATGGATTAATAAATATATAGTTTTTGAAAGTTCGTGTTTGCGTTGTATATTCCCCTGGAAAGTATGAACAACACTGAAAATGACCATTTATAACCTTCATACATTCACCAGTGCTGCAATCAACACAAACTGGATCCTCGCACCAACTCCTATACCCTAAAGACTACGCACATATTTCTCACATAAATGGTACAAAGTCGCTGATGTGGACATTTGTGAGTGCAAAATTCGCTAATCGACCACATCTCTCTCTGACTCTGTCTGTCTGTCTCCCATACACAATTAAAATGTTCATTACAACATATTCCAAACAACTAAATTCCGGAGGGTTATTTGGTATCGAAATAGAACAGAGAATACAGAAAAGAAACAGACTATAGGTATTGTATTCTCTAGACCTTGTACGTCACTTTTAAAACCAGTGTGGGAATACTTTTGATCTAGCTGTATACAGTTGTCTTTGATGCAAGAGGATGTACACGTTTATAAAGAACTTATACCTTGTTGTACCTTTTCATTGTTTAAAGTAACTATATGTGACTATAATCTCTCTCTCTCTCTCTCTCTCTCTCTCTCTCTCTCTCTCTCTCTCGTCCTATACACATGCATATTCAGTTCTTTGTAAGAACTCAAAATTGGAGCCCTTGGTAGGGGCAATGAAGAAATTAAAAAAAAAAAACAACAGTTGAACGAATAAAATAGCGTTATACTAATATGTGTTGATATATACCATTAACGTAAATCTAATCGCATTATTTCATTGACTATCATAATTTGAACGAGGTTTTGAAGGCACATTTGTTGCATATATAAGTACTGTACACTATACACATGTGCTATTGTATGCCAACATGCTCTTCGTATTCCTACGCAACAATCAAATGAATATCTTGTCGTGATGCATTGTAATCAACTGGAGGTTAAGAGAGGTGTTAAAATCAAAATCTTTGCAGTTACATCAAGAGTCGTCGATGCATCTGCTAACTTTAGAAAGAAATGCACTGAATAAGTATATATTACCCAACGGTAGGATTAACCAAATCTAAAAGCAAACACTGATGCTTGTGACATCCCCACCCATCCACCCACATCATGACTCATGAGTGATATGGCCCTGCTGTCTGTAACGTTGAGATGAGCAGATGTTACTGTAATTGCCTCTTTTGTGCATTTAATCTTTGACCCCTATTAGAGACACGGGGAGGTGGCCTAAAACTATATCGTAACACTCTTTCCAATACTTACTTCATGGGCAACATATCAAAGGAAACTTCGATGTAGCAAGCTACACCTTTCCCATTTTCTACCTATCGGACAGAACTTGCAAGGTCTGCACAGTCATCAAAGACAGAAGGAAATAAAAAGCATAAAAAACTAGTCAGTCAGATATGGGAATAAATTGTCTAAATAATTAATTAGTATGTCTTAAAAATATACATTTTTGTATTCATGTGAAAGTGGTACATACAGTGCCGGATTACCCATTAAGAACACTAAGCATGTGCTTAGTGCACCAACCTAACAGAGGCACCACACAAAAGTTGTTGATGATAAAACTGAATGAATTATATATGACCATTTCGATCTGCATGTATGAATATTTTGTTTTGGCATAATGGCAACACACTGGTATTTTCCCATCTTTTAAGCTTTTAATATTGTTTTGTTTAGTTTAAAATTTTATAGGAGTACATCATAATATTTTCAGTACTTAGGGCCCTAGAAGTCTTTAATCCGGCACTGGGTACGCATTATCATTTTCTCTTTCTCATTATCGCACAAACAGCATGCCATAATAATGCAAAATATCATGATATAGATGACAATTCAAATTATCATATACAAATTATAGTTTGTCATATATACATAAAAGGAGCCAGATGAATACTAATAAAGGTACGGGTCGCAGTGTAAAAATTACTCCTCAGTTGATTCCATGTTGTCATATTCACATTCTCTAATAAATGATGCATCCTTAAGATAGCAAAGTTAGTGATGTTTTCTTTGTCAGCTCATCCTTCAACCCATTTGTTTTTGCAGCTAAGTAACCATAGGACACTAGATACATGAGAACCCCACCCAATAATCCTAGCATCATCCTTCCAGGTACAATACCATACTTTGATGGAGTCCATAGATTCGTTCGGCTTGTATTGGATCCACAGTGAATGGATGTTATTTTTGGAGTGGCGAGACTGGATTTTAAAATGTAACAGACCTGGAAAATCCATGCATACTATAACCTCATAGCGCTCCTCCTCTGTGAGATGTTCATTTATATAGTTTGGAGCTTGTTTGATTTGATAAATGTCCATAGTAATATCACGCAGGTAATCAACCGATAGACTAGGGAATTCATTCAATTCACTAGTGGATGCATCCGTCTTGAAGTACATTTTGTGCTTATTCAGCAAAGCTGCTCTATTTTGAATAAGGGATTTGAACCTTATTCGGTTTCAGGAATAGATCCATGTTCAAGCCAGTAAGGTGGAAATAGTTATCATTAGATAAAGAATAACGAACATCAAAGTTATTCCTTTTGTTTTAATTAGCTCACGCACACTTTGTAAAAGTGAGGCAATATGTGTTCTTTAAATGTTTTGTTGCTGTGATATACTGTAGGGCTTCATTAGTATAGTATGAGCTTTCCAAATGGAATTTTCAACATCTACTTTAAGATGTGATGTGATGTGATTATGATTGTTAACGTAGCTTTAACAATTTTTCAGTCATATCGCTACGATGTCTGCAGTGTGGTAGTTTATAGTGATGTCTAACACTGGGGCATCATGCCGCAGACATGTAGCATGATGTCCCACCCAGTCACATTATCCTCACACCAGGCCGACCAGTACTAACACTAACCTCTTAATGCTGAGCGCCAAGCGAGGCAGCTGTTAGTACCATTTTTGTAAGTCTTTGGTATGACTAGACCGGGGATCGAACCCACGACCTCCCGCATCCGAGGCGGACACTCTAACCACTAGGCCACCGGAGCGGTCATCTGCTTTAAGAATTCATAAAATGCCACACTCTACATACGACAGTGTTGTGGCGTAGATTGGGACATTAACACAATGCTTTTGATGCCCGTATGGTATTTTGCATACAACACAACGTCTGTGAGATCTTGATGTTGATGGAATTGAAGTGTTTGGTAGCCGAAAATCTGGATCATGCTGTAGACTGGGTAACAATGTTTCTACGGCAACGGGGGGAAATATTTTCTTGTGTTACAGGCATTTTCAATAATTCCTCTGTGTGCTATTGTATAAATCCTGTAAGTATTGTTCTTCTAACATCTAGTTTTGCCCTTCTGAAGCAGCAAGAACGTTAATATACTTTCGGCTTTTCAGGATTTTGGAAATGAATATACAAAGGATATATAGTATATATATATATATATATATAAGGTTATATATAAGTATACATAAGTATATATATATAAGGGTATGTATGTTATATATATATATATACATATATAAGTGCTATATATATATATATATATATATATATATATACAATAAAGAGAACTTTGTTATTAGTGTAATCCTTACGAATACCTTTATTGTAATCTTACTACTCTATGATAAAGCACTCTACGGGAAATGATTAATAATAATATTTATCTAGAGTAGGTTTTATTCCGCCAGTAGTCTTACAAAAGGATTTGATGGGTTTGGGCACATACCATGTATTAGAATATCTTGTTCACCTATTATTTCTTTTAGATATACTTCCATACAAGTATGTATCAAAGAAAAATATAATATTCGAGCTTTCCTTATCTGTCGAGTCTGTCATGTTTTTGGTCTGGTGCTCGACGGCACACCAACACAAGTAGGTTATCTATAGCAATTGAAGTAAAATGCCATGCAGAAGAACATAATACGGTAACTGCTTCATGCTGGACGATGGTAGGATTTGAACCCGCACCAATTCTGTCATAAGACCGGCACGCTAACCACTGAACTAGTTCAGCTTCCATTACGTGTTCGATTTTTTCTTTACCTTCCTTTGTTTGATAATAAACCGTTAACTTTAAAATTTACATTGATATTATTCGTATTATCAATATCGTAAATAGTGCAGTGTGAGAAAAATAGTTTGATTTGCACTTAAGATATTTATGAATATAGTGGTATCTATTTCAAATGCAGAAGGAGTAGATTACAAATACGAATTTATTTTAAGAACTTCTGTTGTTGCCACTACTACCATTTATATGTCCTATTATTTCAGCTAGTGACACCAATTCAACAACATCACTACTATTACTATTACTGTTAAATTGTTAATACTAGTTCAGCTCATTCTACTATCTCACGACAACAATTATGATTTTATATCTTAGCAAAAACTAATTTAGGTAAATTCTTTGTTTTCAGGCGGAAATGAGATCGATCACCGTGTTCTGCCTCATCTTGTCCTGTTTTATTGGTCTTTGCTGTGGGTATGGCTATAGCAATGGTGGATATACTGGATATGGTTATAGCGGCGGCAACGTTGGTGGATATTTTGGAATCCATAAGTTTGAAAATGGTCAACTTTTGACGGTTTTGGAAACCCTGAAACCCCAATGTACTAAACACTCACTCCATGACCTTATTTTGTGATAATGGAGATAAGTCTGGGAGGCCAGTTGAGTTTTTTCAAGAAGTGTTAAAGGCGGGTCAAATAAGGAAATATGGAATAAAATAGACGTCCTTCAATGGAGCACACTATTCGTGTCGTAAGTTTCGCATTTTAATTTATTTGTTTGGAAGTTTACCCCGCATAGACCATTCACAAATCGACAATTGGGAAATACTTTTGTAGATCATGGGCATTTCAAATAAATGTGCGATGAAAGCACCAAGGGATTAATAATATTAAAAGGTAGATCTTATCTACCAGCAAGAGGTATGGTTCTTGAAATATGCTTGATGTGCAGTATAAGAAAGCCATGTAACTATTTCTAAAAGAGGTTTCAGAATGTAATCATCTCACATGGAATGAATATTTCTGGTTTTATGAGAGTATATTCGTCTCTCAAGCAATGATTCACATTTATTGTTAATGCATTTATGATGTAACATTGAATAACTTGTCTTCAGTTAACAATTTTATATAACTCTTGTCCGCTATGTCAATTAAAATAAAGTCACCCATGTTTGGAAATGTAGGCGCTTTCAAACTAAACTCTGGAGAGATATAAACGCAATGTTTGGCTTAACAAGTGACATTTAATGGGACAAAGATCGTGTTATGTTTCTGAATGCATCAGTTGGCATCGATTTGTCACGCTTTGACTTGACTGGATGGAGAAATGTAGAAATAACTACAGTCTGGGTGATTTTTACTTTGCTTCGAGCTTATTCCGAAGAGAAAGAGTTTAGTTACGTAATATGTCTTCACCTACATTTAAGCGTGCAATCCAGCGATCAGAATGGATGGAATTCGAGTCTGATTTTACATCAGTCAGTCAACAATTTAAGTGCAGATTTAAACTTTTATACACGTTATTCAGATCTGGAATAGATTACAACTTTAACATGTGAGTTAAATTGATTTTAAGAGGTACATTTAGCAAACTGTGTACCTTAAGATCCGGCTATTGATTTATCTTTTTCATCATTGCAGACAACTTTGTATTTTAAACACGCATTATATGTCTTGTATATCCATGTCACTAGAGTATATCTGCCTTGTAAATGAGCAGTCAATATTCACGTAATATCATCTTTTTATTGTGATCCTTCTGTTGGTTGATAAAACTTGATAGAAAAAAAGTCCTTGAAAATTAGAAAATTTAGACACATTATGATGCAGCTTAGTTTCAGATTTCTAATTACCAATTAATGAGATAAATACAATTTAGTACCAAAGCAAATGAAAACTCATTTTAATTCTGCTAAATGAATATTTTGAAGTTATTATTACAACAACATTTTTATTTGTGCTTTATGGACCACAATATGACTCTGAGTAACCGTTCTGTTATGTAAACATTTCTTTAATAAACTACTGGAAAAATTATTAATTAAGAGGAACTTGCAATGTTTTTTACTAGATCCAAAATAATCCTCCAAAAGTTCCACTAAGGTCCAAAACAATTAAATGTTCGGTATAAAATTCAGATCTAAGAATATACTGGTCCGATAATAAATTATAGTACAATGAGCACTTTATATTTTCATTGAATAATTTCAACAAATGTTTTTTCTTCTCAAATAATATATAAACACGACATACAATGTCTATCAAGACTTGATGTTGCAACATGAACACAAGAAATAATAATAGGAAAACTGCCCAGTCAAAGCCATTTATATAGAGGCGAAAGGGCTAAAACACTCATACTATTACTATCTCAACTTGACGAACCACAAAACAACTCATCTGATCTAACCCACTCAACGGGAATTAACTTATTGCTTCTAATTTATAACCTGACCGACCTATGCAAAGGGAAGAAGTCAAAACTTGTAAACATATTTACTAATAAATGTAGTTATTTGTAAATGTTAATAAGTTCGTAAGCATCTATTTATAGATTCTGTGCAATTTTACATTCTTAATATATTACAATAAAACCTATGCATTTACGAAATTTTGTCTAATGATAATGACTACAATTTACAACAATGAATAAAAATTACAAAAATTATATATATATATATATATATATATATATATATATATATATATATATAACACTTAATATTTTCTTTTCTTCTCAGTCGTGTTGCTGCTCCTTCTGTTTATCTTCTTCAATCGGCCAATAAAGAGTACTATATAGCTAACATCGTACCAGCTGCTCAGACCGGTAAGGAGAGTGAGAGAGGGGTCTAACACCTGGCACTACTTTTCCTAAGTCCATTTAGAATATGGGACATATCCATACAATAATTGCATTTCATTTGATAGACATTTAGATATATACCATTTGATAGCACTTATTTGTCTGCATGTTTTTATTTGTAAATTGATCTTACGTCACTTAATGAATGGTGTGGAGAGAGATTTTTCACACCTATCCGTCTTTAAAATGTTATCTTATAGAATATCGGAAATGTTTTAATTAATTTGCGTTATTGCATTTGTATCTAGAGAGATAAATCGATACATAATTATCCTGTGACAAAACTTATTTGTCTGCATACCTTTCCTTGCAAATGTGCATGTGGCTATATACAACCGATTGTTTCTTTCCATTTATTTCAAAACGAATAAACATTATCAAATGTTTCAACTGGAACCAATATAAATTGCACTGTGAAAAGTATGGTCAGTTATATTTCAATGTATAGCAATACAGTGTCTGTTCTCATATTATCCAGAAGAACTGCTTTGAATATCATTTTTAAAAAAGATTCAGATATATACATATTTCAATTCTTCTGTTACAAGTTAATCAGAATACGTCGTTTATAACATAGGACACTAGCCATCTATTAATGTTCGTATTTATTTAGGCTGTAATTGTGTAACATGCGAGTACTCAAATTTCACCACCTACTTACACTAACATCTGTATTTACCGTGTTTCCGCTGCAAAGGAATGTTATGATATCAGTACAAAAGACAGATACCAGTGCAAACTTTCTATAATTGCCACTCACTTTTTTTCCTGTCGGGACCAGCTTCCTTGATATTTAGTACATAAAGTAAGAGATATTTTAAAAGGAATAGAGTTTGTAAATATGTTGCTTTCATGAACCGAATTTCTTTATATTTAGACAGAATTCCGTTTAGACTTGCTTCCGATTAAACTTGCCCTTTACATTTGCTTCTGTTTAGACTTGTTTCTTTGTATATGTAGTAACTGTGTCGTGCAAATTTTATTGTTGATACACAAAAGACAAATGTAAAAACCCAATGAACACTGGCTTAACCGTGACAACGATATGACCCCTTGACCTACCCACGAATGTGATCACCGTCGAAAATACCTTTTCTTGAAATATCGAAATTAGTACGTCAAAAAAACTCATTTCAAATAGTCAATAGACTTGGAATAATGTGTAACCAAAAAAAGCTGAATCGGAGGTCGTTTGAAACGATATCTACTTCACATGCATTTATATTGAGAGAGAGAGAGAGAGAGAGAGAGAGAGAGAGAGAGAGAATGTACTGCACACCAATAACACTTATTTAAAAACTGAACTCATTATCCTATTATATCCTGTCTCAGGTTTCAAAGTCCCGAATCGATATTCATCATGGATGTCTTTATTACGTCACATTCACTCTCATTGCAAGTCTCATTAGGAATAAGAATAAGAATTCTTTATTTCACACTACATAGTCCATACATCTAATTCAACCCTAGAATGAAGTAAAGATGTCATGCTGTCCCTATGTTGGTACTTTCTGACCATTTTGTGACCAAAAACTGAATCGACTTTTGTTGAATATATGATGCATTATTTTTAATTTTTTTAAAAAAATCATGAGAACAGAATTTACTGTTTTGTGGTTTGATTGTTTTTATATGTACCATACGATTCACTTCAAATTAAACATATCTTAGCAGATTTGGTAAATGGTAAGAACATGCATTCAGAAATGATATGTTTGGATGTACGTTTTTAGAACAAGGTCATACATTGTAATCGAAGGCCTATTTAAAATTTCACATTTCCTGGGGCAGATTTAAGGGGTAAGGATGATCCCGGCCCATCGATATTTCATGTCCCTCGGCGGTGTCACATACATGCATGCATACATGCATGCATGCTTGCATACATCACACGCACACACACACACACATGAGCACGTAACCAGCATTAGGGCGACATATGTCACAGAGTAGCATTAGGGTGACAGAATGATATCAAGTTGTGTTTTGAAACAGTAACACATATTTGTATATGAATTAATCAAAATAAATTATAATTCCTATTATCAAGCTTCAATATTCATGTTTGAAACAACAAAATTTATTTTTAGACGTAAACACACATTTGTCGCCTTAATACTGTGTCGCCTTAATGCCTACACACAACTGTGACGGTCACAACTTCATTATGGCGACAGACTCTTCACACTCATATTCTGTCTAGTCCAGCATTAAGGCGACAGCGTTTCTAATGTCGCTATTGCTATACCAAACACAACAGGAAACTAAAATTATATTTTAGGATGATCAGAATCTTAAATACATGCATTTTGAAACTGTATTACGTATGTGCATCCACAACCTTATGCCAACCGCTCCGGTGGCCTAGTGGTTAGAGCGTCCGCCTCGGATGCGGGAGGTCGCGGGTTCGAACCCCGGCCGAGTCATACCAAAGACTTACAAAAATGATGCTAACAGTTGCCTCGCTTGACGCTCAGCATTAGGAGGTTAGTGTTAGGACTGGTCGGCCTGGTGTCAGAATAATGTGACTGGGTGGGACATCATGCTACATGTCTGCGGCCTGATGCCCCAGTGCTAGACATCACTATAAACTGTCACAATGCAGACATCGTAGCGATATGACTGAAAAATTGTTAAAGCTACGTTAAAAATCTAAATCACACACACACACACACACACACACACACACACACACACAACACACACACACACACATCCTTATCATAAATATATGCCTTTTAAAACTGCATTACAACGTCTGCTTATCCATTTGCAAACGTTTTTATGTTTAACTTTTTAAATTTTATGTTTTTGGCCCCCCCCCCCCCCGCCGAAATATAAGAAAAAGCTTTTATGTGTATGTGTGAGGTACCTTGCTGGTTCCTCTAGCTAATGGGGGTTGTTCATCGGACCAAAGACCATTGCCTACGGCGGATTCCCTTCCCCCTGTTGTTTATGTGATTGCTCATGCCCTGTGTTTGCTATATGTATATTTGCTATAGAGTTTGTATGCTATAGATGTTATTGTAAGGACGGCATTATATCATATCATTCCCCTGGTTGTATACTTGTTATTGTATTTATTTTTTAATAGGAACATTTTCCTTTCTGTAGTTCTTTTTGGTTCTTTATTGCTTTTAAATTTCTTTAAGAATGAGAGAAGTTTATGTATTCTATCAAAAGGTACAAAATACAAAGAAAACCCTAAACTGTGTCTTTCTATTTTCATCTTGTAAGTTTCTTTCTCATTCTTTTAATATTATTCGAGGGCACTTTGCCTAGCCTGATATAAGGGGCTACACTACCTTTATTTGATAATCGTGCTGCTCCTTATTTTGGGGCATGGTGTTGTGGTGCCTCGAGTTTTCCTAAAGCTGGAAAAGAGGTCTAAAGAAAAAAGACCGAAAATCAAAATGAAATTTTTTTTAAAAATGGGAAAATCTTTTCGCTGTGCGTCTGTATGTTTATTTGTGTGTGTGTTTGTTATTGTGAGGGAAATCATGTTGTTAGTGTTGTGTTCTTGTATCCCTTATGTTTTTGTGCCACGTGCTGCGTTTGTCCATCTGCTGCGTCCGAGGTTTTCATGAACTATCCCACAGCCCTGTTCATGTCGTGCTATCTACGCTCATTACTTCCGGTACGCAGGTTCCCTGTTCCCCGTCTGAAAGGCCTGGTGTACCTATCTAAAGAGATTGTTAATGTTTTGCTAGATTGATGGGTTTCTCTTCTTTTTTTGTAATGTGAGTTTAAATGTTAGATTATGCTAATGAGCGAAAATAAAAAGAACAACTAAGGGAGATACCGTTAAAAAAGGACAAAAATTTCAAAGATTTAAAAATTCCATTCCAGCATCCCTGTGTACTTGTGACATGTGAGAGAGGAGCCCAGCCCGCACACGGGCTGAAACCGCCCCCTAAGCGGGGCGATGAACTGGGACCAATTTCCCACAGTGGTCTTCTACAAGGGTACAGGAAAAATGTTATTTTAGTCAAGAACTTATTGTTTAGTCCTAACCACATGATCACATTTCAACGTTGTTTTAATAATATAATCAGTTATATTTTGTATCCTTTTTTATCAGATATTCCGTCTAGAGATAAGAAATTATTTCCCTTGTTTGCATATCTGCATTATGAAGTTAATTCTTTCTACTTCATTATTCTCACATTGAGCTATTGCATGGTATTTTGTAAAGTGGCTGCTTTACATCTTGGGCAATTGGGTATTTCCTTTACCATGGGGCGTTTGAAAGCCACTTCGCCCGTAAGCCACGCATCGTGTAAAAATTTAAATATCATGCTTTAAACTTGTAAGGACTTTAATTCTCGCCCATGTCTTCCACACATTTTCCCAGTTAATCGCCCGGTGTTTTGTTCTACTTTACATCTGACAGTTTTCGTTGTTTATCCCGGTCCATTCGAATGTTTCTCTCTCTCTCTCTCTCTCTCTCTCTCTCTCTCTCTCTCTCTCTCTCTCTGTTCCCCATAATTCCTTTTTCTCTCTATATTTTAAAACTATTTCTTTAATATATCTATATTTTTGTGGAACTTCAAGTATTTTAGTTAAAAGGTTGTTCTCTCTCTCTCTCTCTCTCTCTCTCTCTCTCTCTCTCTCT
>JAECUM010094660.1:0-52289 GCA_016617855.1 Megalonaias nervosa | reverse complement strand
TTACAAGCAGGATACAAACATAGCATCTAAAATGCAAAACATGTAGCCGACTAAGGTAGCAGGACCAAGTTGTTTACTTGTGTTTACAAATGGTTCATTTACAAAAAATATCCCGTACCAGGTTGTTAATAGGGACTGAAACCTATTTAAATCGGAGGGTGCTCGTAAAGTATTGGGAAAGGAATTCCATAGTTTTGCTGCTGCATATGTTGTAGCCCTTACATGGATGGGTTTTTTAACATTTGGGATCTCCACAGTGTTTACATACCTAAAAATGTAACAAGATGAAAAACGAATTTAGAAAATACCAGATTATTTAAGTATGCTGAGCGTTTCTTTCTCAAAATTTTAAATAATTCGAGTGCCATGGTCTTCATCCTACGGGTGCAGAGTGTTGATATATTTTCTCAACTATCAGAGTTCAGAGTAAGGTTTAGTGAAACTTTGACAAATCTGAGGGCTCTTATATTTAGTTTTTCAAACTTGTTCGTATTAGCTGGACTGCTCAAGTGCTAAGTTATGGAACAGGATTTGAAGTTTGCCATTCGTTTTAGCACATTAAATTGTTTAGATGCATTGGACAATTTCCGCTGACTTGCAGATTAAAGTTTAGCATTAAGTTCTGACGTTTACCATACTGAAAGAATGGCACACGGCATATCTTCCATTAGGTACTTCCCATTCGTTTTAAATGCTTTTAACAATTTCCTGTGACATGAGAATTAAAGTTTAGCATTACGTCCAAAGTGATTCAAGTTCTATTTAATATTCATTAGATCTAGTAGCCTCTCTGGAGGAGAATATCTCAAGCTGTCAAATGTTTTTCTTTCCAAGTCCAATAGCTATGAATTTGTAAGAGTATGTTTTCATTTCATTGCAGGTAAACCATCCTATCAAGATATTGCAATCCGTTTCCAATGAAGATGTCATAATAATAACGTCAAGGTGAGCATAGGCAAGTGTGTTGTCATCACCATAGTTGTATTGATCAGAATCATTCATGAAAAGGAAGATGTCAGTCATAAAGATGAAAAGATGAACAAACGCAAGATTGGTTAAAGAATTGATCCCTTGGGTATCCCGTTACAAATATTTGCCCATGAACTAGTCGATTGTCGTATTTTGATAAATTATCTTCTGTCTGAGAGGTAATATCCCATAGTGTTTGCTACCGAATGTGAGAGTATACATGCCAAAAGATTTTGGATGAAATGTTGGTTGGGTAAACAATCGAATGCTTTTAATAAATCCATCAAAACAGCTGCAATATATTTGTTTTAATCTAGGCCTTGGAGCAAGTCTTGTAGTAGTTGCATTAATGTTCTATGACAGTTCAAACCATTTCTGAAAGCCGAGAGGTACGGGTGCATGATTTTGTCAAAATAATTAGTGATATGGTCGCAGATAAACTCGTTCAAAGATATTTTATATAGCTTGGATAATACTGCCATGGGAACAGTTTGGTTTATCAAAACGAAGACAGTTTTATGAAAACACACGTGCGTCTGTCTGTCTCTCATTAAGATAGGCCAAGGGGCACACACACACACACACACACACACACACGCGAGTTCGCACACATACACACATACATATATAGTACTGCAGTGCAATAACTTGTAGTCTAAAGACATTATAGTATTGATTCAATTTTCTGTTGAAACATTTTGTATTCTTTTTATCATATAGTAGTAATTATGAAATAATATTCTGTAATGGATTGATTAAACTTTATTACTAAGAATGTCTGTGAATTTGTAATAGTTGTTCTGACCTTTTACGAACAGGAGTTTGGTTTTAGTCTAAAATAATAAAATTTTAAACAATTTTGGCTGTCTTTAGCTCATCCAGTATTGGATTATTTACATTAGATTCTAAATGACAGAATTTCCAGTCGGTAAGCTTGAATAGGTATAATAATTATTAGTGTAATTATATATCTAGAATCAATAAATTCAAGTGTAATTTTTTAATTAAATACTCTTTCATTTCAATAAAAAGAGCTATATATTCTTTACATGGAGTTCTGTCGTATTACAGTTCGAACCCAATACCTCTCATCACACCAGCGAAGTAATCATCCACATTGCAAATAGTGATACCTACCTAAAGGAGGCCAGAAACTATATTCATCTCTTTCAATCTGAAGAGCTGTCACACCGAAAATTGGGGCATGATGGTAAAACTAATTTTACATAAATAGTCCATTCATAATAATATGGTGGACATTGGGACAAACACGTTTTCCATAATAAAATTATTATGCGGAATAGACCTCATTTCTGAAAAATAGAAATAATTTGAAAAGAACCTATCACCGCAAGTTATTGGCTACGACTTATCTTCTGTAATCCTCGATTAATATAGATAAAAACTGACTCCGGCATACAATTCCTTGTCACAAACGAATTCAAATCTGGTGCCGATGATGTGTGGAGAATGGCTATTTAAAACAGTCAACATAACAACCCCAATAGGTAGCAAAACAAGTACATATAAAATCTTGTAATAGTCAATAAAATTACTAAAATATCTGAAATTATGTCTGAAACAACAATGAAGGAATATCATGTAGCTCTTTAATGTGTTATGCAGTTGCTGTTTTTGTAGGGTGTAACGCCATTTTTCAGCACAAGATAGTCTATACATGGCGGCCAGTATATATGGTGCAGGAAGAACCAGGGAAAACCCAGGAAAGAACCACCGACCCACAAGAAGCTACTGGCAAGATTTCTCACATGCCCACATTGGCTGAACCCGAGACTTGTATGAACGTAGAAAGATGTGAGATGGCAGTGATCCATAATGGTGTTTTACACCACGCGGTCACTCTGGGCCCCTAAAGTGTCATGTTGTACCGCTTGAATTTTTGTTCCGAGCTGGGGACCAGTTTCCAAATCGTGATTGTACAGATCCAATTTATAACAGTAAAGGTTCACTCATATCAGTAAAAGTACAAATATGTTCATCTACGTCGTTAGCTTATCTTGCTACAAGAGCTGGTTCCTATGTCAGGTACTTAATATTAATGTATAAATGTGTTTCACTGCACAAGACAATGCCAAAGGAAATATTAGCAAAAGTCCTTAATTTAGGCCAAAACTGCATCACATTAGTATATACAAGGCCACCAACAGACATGAATCTCTTTAATGGAAGCATGATACCCTAATAAAATTCCTAAGTAGACCCCATAGCATTCGGTGGAAAAATGGATGGCGTTGCGAGATTTAATTAACTGTGACTCTACAAAAACTAATATCCGGATCCTAATACCTTTCTATATCAAATTCAAGTACATCCACACTGGGAATCACATATACATACGAGTTATCTCATTTTATACAGTACATTTGTTTCGACAAGATTAAGGTGGAGTTAGAGAATACGATGTCTCCATAGGACTCCTGGATGTATAATGAAGATAGAGTACATACTAATTACAGCTGAATATAAAATCCGACCCAAGTCGATCTATTACCACATATTTTCTCACAGCATCCACTTCTGGATCCAAAACAACTTGTTGAAAAATAATTACTGCGTATGTGTCCATCTCCCACACAACCATCAACACAAATGTCATATAAAAAGACTGTTCTACCCGCATACAGATTCGCATCTCTTTTTACTAATCATATACATATAACATATTGAATAGGACCATTTAAGTCATCGATGACAACATTCTTGCTGGGAAGCAAAGAAACTATCATCCCAGAGTTAACATCTTTGCTGGGATATTTAAAATTCAGTGTGCAACATCAATAAAAAAAATATACAGATCTTTTTGTTCATGCTGTTGTTATAATTTAGCATCTTTATGCTTCTATCATAGCGTATATTTGAAGAGTTGAATGCCATTAAATTAAATTATGTACAAGTCTTTATTGTAGTATATACAAGGCTACCAAAAAGTATTAAAAAATCTAATTAAAGCATAGTCATAATATTCTCATATAATTCACAAGTAAAATTTATAATACTTACTAACAAGAATTAACTGGCAGTCGCGAACATTTAGTCAACCATGACTATACACAAAATCTTAAAACCCTCATCCTTCTTTCCTTCCTCCCTACCCATGCATTCAAATGAGCCCGCACTAGGAATAAAATAACCACACGTGTTATTACATTTTATGTAGTTCATTTATTTAGTGAAAATTAAGGTGGAACTAGCGCCTACAAATTCCCCGTAGGATTTTGCGATGAATAAAGTGGTATATTTAACTCACAACCATATGTAAAAATCGATCAAAGTCTGTTCATAACTACACATTTTCTCCTAGCACCAGCGCCAGGAAATAAATCTTCCGGTCACAAGATAATTACAAGACGCATAGGTTAGTCTTGCAAACAGATGTCAAATAAATGAAAAACAAGTAGAGAGACTTTAATAACCTCTCACAAAGACATTAAGAAATCAGCACACCCAGGACTGAGCAATAAAACAAAACATTGTTTGAAGAAAAATGGTAGTATCATATGCAAAAGACATGACTCAATTTAAAACTATGGGCAAACGTTTTATAAATTCATGGAGTTAAACTAACGAATCTATCTATTTATGACAATATTAAATCTTTGAAAAAGTGATCAGGCAAAAGTTAAATTTTCATATTGCATTATTTATTTAATTTTAAGTATGGTGTATATGTTATGTGAATATCTCCAATTTCCATATGAACTGGCAAATATACAATGTACCATGACGGATTTAGCTCAAGAAGGCATTTTAGAGACTCCAAATGATTAGAGAATTTGTCTTTTTATTTGTTAGGTTATAGATGTCAATGAGTATGTGGTTTGGATGATACATTTGAGTGATAACATGTTTTCCAAGCGAATATAGAATGTTGCATAGAACTTTAAATAACGACTCATTAAGCCACTTTAAAACATAATATGAGCTGATAACGCCTGTAATTTAAAATAGAAATTACTTTAACAAGAATGTATTAATGCAATGACATGATTTATATGGAAAGAAATGGCATGAGGGCGCTAGCATTCTAGAGATCAAACCGTACGAGAGAAATGCACAAAACGATTGACATTACAGTTGGAATGCATCATCAGATTGATCAAGTCAATTTTAGTTATTATTAAGAGAGCAAGATCCACTCATCCAATTATAGCGAAGACAATACGTCTCCAGATTTGAAACCATAACAGTAAAGTTGATTTCTATCAGGTATATTTACACTTTAATTATACCGATAACACAAATTCCTATTAAATGAGGAAATATCGACCCATGAAAAGTGAATTTGTGGTGAACTGTTACAGATGCTAAAAGAGTAGAATCAAGTGTACATGTCATGAAAGACTTTGCATAGAAATGAACAGGCAAACACATACATGACGATGCAAGCGCTGGAGACTATTTGTCATAGTCTGCATTTTGGATTCGCTTTCATACATAGTTTCATAACAATACAATTTTCATTTATTCTGACAGGTTATACAGTAACCTAAATAAATTAAATGACCATATGTTCTTTCAGTATATTTATTAAGCAAAACAAAATAATACATTTCATTTTCCAGACAAACATGAGTATGTTACAGTTCCCTCCAAAATATAACCCACAGAGGGAATCTTCATGTGCAATAAACAAAGTAACAGAGTAGTTTAGTTTGAAAGAAGACCACTAAATTTTATTACACATATACATACATTTCAAAAATGGCGGCCTACTGCTAATTTACCACTGGACACAATAAACTTTTGACTCTGTTTAACACAAGAGACCTGTTAGATGTATCATTGCTGGTCTATACTACTTACAGCACTTTGTTCTACTCCGATCTGCAGTCATGTGGGTATTGGCAAATAATGGCTTCCTGAGAGCTTTGCCCCCCACTTCGATGTTTGAGGTTTGGACGAACATTTATATATTTCTTCCGTTTTCCATCTACTCTACTGTTGTTGTTGCTTTGAGTTTAATAAAAACTTTTCAGCACATGATAGAGTTTACATTTGTGGCCAGTATGGAAAAATAACTCGGGATAATACCGGTAAGAACCACTGACCTACTGGAAGCTACTTGGAAGCTTTTCCATATAACCACATTGGCCGATGCTGAGTCTTGAACTCATGCGAGTGGAGGTGAGATGGCAGTGATCGGTAAAGGTCGGCATTGTAGACCACGCAGCAATCCAGGAACCCCACATACATACATACATACATACATACATACATACATACATACATACATACACCCATCCATCCATCCATCCATGCATGCATGCATGCATGCATGCATACATACATGCATACATGTATACATACATATGTGCTATGAATTTATTTCTTAAGGTCCTCGATAGATTTCAGAGCCATTTGTTCCTTGACAATAAAATCTCAAGAGGCAAAACTGAAATCTCAAAAATCATTTGTTTATTCATGGAGAAAAACTGATGCTCAAGATTTCGTGTCTTTTATTAAATAAAGGGAAACTCTTGTACAGTATATAGTTACTGATGCCAAATATTTCTTACAACTATAAAAGATTTATTCGCCGTCTCACAATTGTTACTTTTCTGTTTCCTGTTATCCTGCGGGTTGGAATGGGCTTCACTGGAAGGGTGTTTCCGAGATGAAGACAGGAAAAAATATACTTCTTGAGACATTGTCATAAAGTATCACCATCCAGTTAGTGACAATTTAATTACGAGTGCTTGTCTCATAGTTCGCTGCCATGATTTTAAAATATAGAACCCACAAGCTAGTTTAGTTTCCTTCACAGGAACACTTACGGGTGACCATTGAATTTATTAGTTTTGATTAAGTCTGACACTTTACTGGCCTTCAATGGTTTCTGGTCAAGATATCCCCTCAAATAATTTTATTTTTGAAAAGAATGAAGAGTGTCTTCCATCAGCATTAGACTGTGGCAATGACAAAACAACCATGCTTAGCCTGAAAGAAATATGACATTTCAGTTTTTCTGTGGCTGGGTTTATACAGTTGCTGTCTGCTGTCCAGTTCTCCTCCAAGTCAAGTTCACCGATGGTGAAAGTTTCAGAACTGTACCAGTCATGTATTACTAAATTTTATATTTCTTAGCCCGGTGATTCATTTTGTAGTATTGAGAATAACTTATGTTTCATCATTTTCATATGAACTGAACTAAAACATGTGGTAATTAAATATTCTTTTAAGAATCTATAAACATCTTGGGCAATGCGAGAATAATTCAACAATACAAAAATCAAATGTCAGCCAATTTTTATGAAATGGCTTAAAAGCCATCATAAACAACCTTTAATCCCCTTGTTACTCGTAACACCTCATAAATTAGTCCCCAATTCGCCTTATCTCTCCAGATTACAACAGTAAAGTAATCAATTAACAGCTTATTGCATAAACATGTCAGAATTCGTAGCCTGATTATCACACATCACTGCACCGGTATTACATTTCCTGTTTCCAGTAGACTGTTTCCAACTACTGTAATATGCAGGGAGAATACACATAAATATACTGAATATTTCTGTCATAAAAAGATATTTTCATTATTTACCAAACAGCAATATTGTAACTGAAATGGTATTATGGTAGGCGGCATTTAAAATGGTATTATGGCTCTATCACCGGTAGAATCACATATATGTTGATGGACAATCAAACAAACACCGAAATTTGATTAAAAAGATATCCAATCAAATCATAATCACTTTCCTCTTCCCCTTAATAACTGTCAAAGATTTTCTCAAAACAATTTGACTTTCATTCAGCTTTGTTCACCAAAGCGTGACATTAGTGACCTGTAGGCTCTGCCAAGTTTATATTGATTTTGCATAGGGGCAGATAAAGGTAAAGAGTAGTCTAGCAAATGTCAAATTCTAGCGAATACTGTATGTGTCTAATATGATATATTTTCTTTACCTTCTTCTCACTACTTCCTATGAGGATTTACTCATCTTAAGAAATACCTTCACCCTTGGTTAGAGAGAGAGAGAGAGAGCGAGAGAGAGAGAGAGAGAGAGAGAGAGAGAGAGAGAGAGAGAGAGAGAGAGACAAAAAAAGAAAGAAGATTTCAGGCTCTCTTAAAAAGAGGTGTCACTTGTAACGATTTATAAACTTCTACACCTTGAGGAAGACTGAGCAAACGGTATCGTTCGCTGTAAGAAAAATCAACTTCTGAGTTTCTGGCAAACAAACATTATTGAGAGAATTGATACATAAAATTACATTCTAGATATAGAATTACAGCTACATAAACTTTATATTTCAGATATAAGAAATACATATAAAATTACAATATTCCTTCAACCAAATTCATACAATTCTGCAATTTCTGTCTTTTAGAATATAATACAAAGTAATTATATATTGAAAAAATTCACGATAGCCAAAAGTGTGTAAAACTTCAATATGTCAGATTAATACCGCAATCATTTAGTTGAAAAGTATTTTACAGAATTTAATCTAAAATAGCGCAATGTTAAACTCCATTACTTAACGAATATTTCATTTATAAATTATTACTGAACAAGAAGTTGTAATGAACTCGTATTTTACAATAATCAATAGTATCAATGCAATTAAATATAAATTTTGTATACAATTCAACTTTCCAATACATAATGTTATAGAATAGAAAAGAACGTACAAAAATATTGCAAACGTGTCATTTTTAGATTGAATTCTCACCATAAGATCTTAAACATTAAAATCCCTATCTTGTATGGAAAATTTTACAAACACAGACAGTTGCTTACCTGTAAGAAAGATGAACTTCTGAGTTTTTTGGAAAAGAACTAAACTGCATATTACAGCTTCTCGCTGATACGCGATTTAGGTTGTATCTATTATAGGGCTAAAATTTATTTAGTTCAGGTGCTATGGTACTTGTGTAAGTTTTAGAAGAGAAGATATATTTGTGTTTAAATTTTGTAAATTCTCTCCAGAAATTTAATAGTAGTATGTCTGTGACTGAGGAGTAGTTCTTTAGTCACTGTTAAATTCGGAGGGGTGAATACCATATTATCAGCAGCAGCTCTAAGGCAATGGTGTCAAGTTACAGTGCTACTTGAAAAATTGAAACAAACGAGTCAGGAGGATAATTGGATTGTGGGTTTGTAAGCTAATTAAAGTCAATTATAGCAAGTTTGCCTTAATATTCAAACACTAAAATTAGTGACCAATTGTAGGGACATTTGAATCTCTTTTAGTTGGTATAAAGTGCTTAAAATAAAGTTAACTAGTTATAGTTTAATTTTGAATTAATTTGCTCATAAGGATAAATTTTACAAGTAATTTCCTACTTAATATAATATTTTTGAAAATTCTAACATACAGTATCAGTGGTAAAAGAGTGTGTATGGAGTGTACATATATGACTTTATTTTGTATTGCATCATTTAGTTTTTGTGCATTTTGATATATAGATTAGAGTTAGATAAAGGGTCTGCACCTATCACAGTCAGACCAGAAGTTAAGTTTAGAAAAGGTTTTCACGGAATGCTCTCAGTGAAGTCCGTTAGGATTGTTTTTAAGCCAGATCAAACATATTGCAAGGGAGTCAGCATGAAGAACTAGAGATATCAGAGTTCCATTACATGTATAAAAGAAAAACCTCTTGCTTGTGACTAATTCCCCATAGCGCGGATACATCAAATAGACGCTACTACATACCCTCGAGACCAGATAAGGACATACGTTTTGTTGAATGTGCACCTTAACTCTTCACCAGAAACTCAATAGATCCACTACCTCTCTTACAGACTATACTGAATTCATCATCTGCCATAACAGCTTATTCCATGAATCACATGAATTATTGCTGATATGCTCAACAGAAAAGAATTTGGTTTGCTCTACACACCTTGTTACCGAATCTAAATTTGCTGACTTAAAAGGAAATGCGAGGTATTTTACAATTTCCACTTAATAAGCATTAACCCTGGTAGTGCTGTGTTGTTTTGCTTGACCTTGAAACCAGTGCTGATTTGTTTCTAGCTGCACTATCTGCGCATGCTGAATTGTTTCAGAACAATACAGACCTTTTGGGTCAAATCTACACAACAGCTCAGAACTATTATTTAAAATCAGAGAGCTGTGAAATTGTACAAAGTGATACATATATGCATGCAGATTGTAAACACAAAAAATGTCATTGAAATGGATGTGTTCATGGTTACCATAGCAACCAAATAGAGGAAATGGGTGGAAAAGTAATTTTTGACCCCCCCCCCAATCAAATATAGTATATACTTCTCCATCAAATATAGATATTCTGAATGTGTACATGGGCACTTAGTGTTTTTTCTACATATCACATATTCTCAGTTCATTAAGTTTAGGCCTATGGTGGATAATTAAAACTTTACTTTCAAACATGTTTCTATTTAACATATTTCAGTATGTTACAATATTTAGATGATGCAATATTTATGTAGTTATTATTAATTTTTCTCCACATAAAATATAATTGTATTCACTTACATAGTTCATTGATAAGGAAAAAATACTAATCATGCTGAAAATGATAAATAATTATAAATTTACTTTGGTTGCCATTGCAACCAAAAAGTAATGTTAGTGTTTGAAAGGTTTAAAAGACTGTTTAAAATAATATTGTTGGCAGAATCTTTTATCCAGCTAAATACAGCATTCATTTGTCAAAGAACTCAATGTTATCAAGTTGGTTTAATTATGAAGGTCAAATAATATTTGTCATAATGTAGAACAATTATATTGGTCACATTTTCGGGTGAAGAGAATACTGTTTACGCAATGAAGTCCAACTAACGGAAAACTAGTTTTCTCATTTGAAAATTGTTAAAAGACAGATGTCTTAGAGATTTTTATGTAAACACCTCTTTAAGCAATTACTGCTGCTTACAAGAATAAATTTGATGAAGGCAAGTATCTCTATACATGTGACAAATTAATAACTGACACAACATCCATCTGCAGGTTTGTCATCCACTGCAGTGGATTCTATTTTTCCATCACATCATGTAAATGAAACAAATATAAATTTTTCTTTCAAAATAAAACATACTCTTAAAAAAATTAGGATTTCACACATAGATTTATCGACTTTTAGGGTTATTTATATACTCATACTACATAAACCTTTCTTTTTGCCAGCATCATTACTAAATCTTGTGTACATCATAACTTTCCTTTACTATCTTTTAACATACAAACTGAGTGCACATCAATAGTATGGGATATATTATGTCTTGGATGTCTTTAATATAATTTTATAATTAATACATTCTTTAATATATGACATCATATATGTTTTAGAATAACTTTCTTTAAAAGTTGTTTTAAATTCTCATTTTTAATACAACTTCTAATGTTTAGCTAATTTGAGCACAACTGTCAGTGGCCTACCAAATAGACGTATTAAATTATTTTACATTCTAGTGTCTACATCTGAATGATTTGAATGCAATATCACGAAATAGAGCAATATTATCACAGCCATTAGTTTGGTCTTCTCGCGACACAATAATGTACCAATTTTCGGTTACATATGGTAATGAGACAGTCCAAAATGCCAATGTGCTACCAAATTAGCTCTTTGATCTTTACCGCCAAATGATTCAGAAACAAGCAACAGTATGAACACTGAGATGGAGTTTGAAACACTGGGGAGGCAGCTCTTGTATCTGGTACACATGTATGATAGTGATAATAGTTATCAGGTATGCTGTTGAGTTGAGCTGTATCTTAGAGGCCTGAAAGTCATTATTACAGAAACTTACCATAAATATTTCTCATTGTTTGTAAATTGTAGAGCAAGAGTAATGAGGTTTTCAATGATAATTAATAATTGCAACTTGCCAAAAAATATTTTAAATCAAATTTCTCAGCAAAAATCTTAACATTTAATAACTTCTACGATGTCAAACATTTGAGGAAAAAACAAGAGATCAAGCTTATTGTTCCTTGGCCTAACTCCGAAACTAGCTCTGTTAAAACGAAACAAAACGAACTGACGAGGAAAATAAGGAAACATTTCAACCGGGTCGAAAGTTCATATATTGGATGAAGGTCCTGATTATTAGATTCCAAAGTCACATACATTTCATACGTCTGTTGTAAGAGTGGCTTACTTAAGAAGTGAACCCCCCCCTCTCTTCAGATATATATATATATATATATATATATATATATATATATATATATATATATATATATATATATATATATATAGTTCATTTCATTTTCAACTTGATTGTTGAGAGAGAGAGCAGAGCAAAATGAATTTTATAATGTGATAGAAATATTGTGATTTTTATTTTTTAAAAATGATTGGCAAAGAAGGAATATGTCGGAGTCGATACCCGACAACCCCGTACAGTGAATGGTTGGTCCGTTCCAAGATTGTACTGTTCGCACCCTTGATGTTGCAATGTATCACACAACATAAGAAAAGGTTCTGCACCTGAAAAACGCACTGATAAAATTAGCTACTAAATAATTTAATCTCGATTTAGTGTAACTTTATAGTTGTTACTGAATGGGATGGCCATGTCATAGCACTATATATCAACACGTGGTAGTATCATATCCGAGCTGGACTTGATTTTCCAGAGTCACATCATCATATACTACGAGATTATTAAAAAGTCCATCAAGGTCATCTACAGATGGCGCTTCGTCAATATTGGTAATAAAATCAATAATATCATTACCGTCCTCGTCCAACAATTTTGCATTTTCATTGAAATTTTTAAGTACTTCATAACATCTATGATCATCCACAGATGGTGCCACTAAATATAACCTATCCCACTTGAGCCATCTCATTATCAGATTAAGCAATAATTGCGTCTTACCAGACCCAGATGGTACAATTATTATTATCCTGATAGAATTCTGTAGCGCTGGATGATGCTTGACTGGCTCCTGCTTTCGTGTTGCTGAGAAGTCAATTATATCTATATGATAAATAATATGAATTTATATTGTGTTCGATGTAGGGCACCCACTCCCGCCACTGGATTAACAACAATAATAACAACAAAAAAAAGCGTGCACTTACAGGCAAGTGTATGAAATGTGGTACAAAAAATACAAATGTATTTTGTCTCGCCTGAAGACAGGTGGTGATATCGCAGCTTCACTGGTAAAATTACCAGGGACTTATTGGGATAAATAGCCTGGTCAGAAACATCTTCCTGGATATAATTGTTGTGGTCCTAGAACCCGACTTGATATCCGACTCGATAACCAAGACCAACCAAGATCTGGGGAGTATCCAATATGCGCAATTGATCAAGTGCCTCACGTTCAAGGTCTTTCTTATAAAAGTAAAGATTTACAACAGCGACATATTGCAGATCTGAAGTTGATTCATGCATAAAATTCTATAAAGAATAAATCTCTCAGAGAAAAACTCGCTAAAATATGCAATGAAATGTAAACTGGTAGTTAGGGCTGGTAATTAATCAAGTGATTATTAATTAATTATATAACTATTATAATGGGTTAGTTTATTATAGTCCAAGGGGATATTAGAGAGGCAGAGCAGCGATTAGGAAACTTGCTGAGGCAGCAAATGTTTCACGTTTTGTTGCCGCAAATTGGTTAGGACGACAGACAATATGGCAAATTTATCTACTGTTACGTATCGGCTCGTTCAAAGTAACACAAAGAAAGAGAGAAGACAACAAACTTTGTAAATTTTAACAAAAATAATTTATTTCCCTAGAAAACACGGTGAAAAGGTAAATATATGAAACAAGACTTACGATTTACGACGAAGATCCAAAATTTGTTCTGAAGTTGTGAAAACACATAAGTCCTGTGAATAAACAGTTCTAAATTGATACAGTCTGAATTCAATAAACAGTTCTAAATTGATGTAGTCTGAATATCAGTTCCGTTCCAAGATGGCGGATGATGACGTCAGACGAAGGTTAGCACAAAATGTCCCGAATTTTCACTGTGAAGCACAATTTGTATGTTCTGCTCCAATTTAGAAATAATTTCAACAAATGTCTTTGTCCAAAGCCAGTAGTGTTGTTCTCCAGGGAAAATAATTATTATTTAGAAAGTAGATGAAGTACAGCTACCACCACTAACAATACACATGTTGTTCCTCATACGTACGAACGAACAACTCTTTCCAGCACAGAAAAAACTTTTAAGGTATTAGAGACTCTAAGATGTTATAATGTGACTCTCTATTATGACTGACTACGACTACCACTGACTGAATATTTCTTACAGGTAACTGAGCATTTAAAACAAGCTAATACGTCATTTCATGTACACATGCACGAAGAACACGTGTGATTTCGAAATCACATCTGGATATTACAAAAGCGTAAACAAGTAATGACGTGGTCACAGCCAATCATTTACATAGCTTTTCCTGACTGTTTATTTGCAACGAAAAACTATCATACAAAAATCGAGCTTACACGAGTCACATTTAAGTTTTAAATAAATAGGATGTTTCTAACAAACTATTAGACCCATGCAAACATAATCATCATAATGATAGTAATTACATTTAATGATATAAAAATGAAATAAAAATGAAATAGAAAGAATTAGAAAGAATCCAACTTTAACACACATGCAATTTAACTACAGGGTCGTAACACTACCACCTCCTAAAAAAATTCAGTACGCGTATTATGATGTCAGTGTTCCCAATGAAGTTCATCAAGCAGATATTTGTTTTTACCACATGATACTATTAAAATTGGTAGACGTCAATCACGCACATACAAATACGCCTTAACTGTCATTGATGTTGCAAGTAGTATAAAGAAGCAGAACCACTATCAGCAAAAACAGCAACTGAAGTTGCATCTGCGTTTGAACGAATTTATCAACATGGTGGTCTACGATGGCCACAATTATTACAGGGTGATCCTGGCAAAAAATTTCTTGGTGCAGTATCATCTCTAATGGAAAATAATGTTGTCAAAATCAGACGAGGAAACCATGCAATTCATCGTGATCAGGCAATCGTTGAACGATTTAATCGAACATTTGCTGAGAGATTATTTGGATACCAGTATGCGAAGGAAATAGTTCAGGCAGACAAGAGATCTCATGAATGGGTTGCACGATTACCAAGTGTGATAACTGCGTTAAATAATGAAAATACTCGTGCAACTGCCATGAAACCCAATAATGCAATTACAAAAAAAAAAAAAAGAAAAAAAAAACAAACCACATACCAATAAAACGACATGACTTTTCAAAACAACCAATTCTAGGTAATGTGACTGTCAGATATTTATACGAACCCGGTGAACTCGAAGGTGGAAGAAAAGAGCAACTGATCGTATCTGGAGTGTGACTACACATAATTTTTTCAGTGTGGTTAGATCGACGGGTAGACCTGCAATCTACAGAGTGGATTCATTTGCTCCTCAGTGTAGATTTGTACGTGAACAATTACAAGTAATTCCTGAAGACACACAAATAACACCGCGTTCACTCTTGTAAACTGGCTCCACGGCGTCCAGCGTCCCGACGTCAATTACACTCAAGACAGGTCAGCATAACATTTTGGCTTGTGTGACCAAGACTACTATTAATTCTATCCACGGTAAATTGTCTTGGATTATTATTCAAATACTGCCACAACATTACTGTGTTACAATTTGCACAATGATTATTCTGTCGTTGTTTCAGTGTCATAATAAAATCAATGTCGACATCAAAGTCGCGTTTATTTCTTTCACATTGCTTATGACCAAATATTATTTTCTTGACAACTTTGTCTTTGACATCGTCAATGACTACATCATCATTGTCTATGACAACCTCCGCAGTTGAGATCTTCTTCTGAGTCGAGACACCGAGAGATAAACTAAATTTGACCATTCGATCCGATCATCAATAATCCAAATATTTGTATCAGAGATAGTTAATCCTTGTGACGAATGAATCTTTATAGCGTATCCTAGTGTTTATGGAATTTTTTGCATCGATAACACAATGGTACAGGTAGATTTGAAAACTTTTCTTTATGCAACAGAAATAATTGTTGTTGTAGTGTCTCATGAACTATCTTTCTACTTGCAACTATCACATCAACTGGCCTCCACAACTTCCAAAAATCATTCATAAGAGTTTCTGGAATTATTTCACGCATTACCTCACACTGTATTCTATCTGGCTGCAGTTTGATTAACTTTTTAAATTCTTTCAATGGTTCATCCATAGCTCTATGGGCATCAATTATTTCTTCGTAATAATTTACAAACCTTTTTAACCATTCGTGCGGAGACTGTCGAGCAGAAGGTGGCGGTTGACCATGATCACCACACATTATCACAGCAGTATTTTTCGTCAATAACCAATCAAGAAATATTTTTAATACTTCCAGCGATACCGTACAAATTTCATCCCAGATAATAATTCCAGGAACGTATTATTCACCCAATCGTTCAGGAGTCCATACGTCTCCGCACCATCTGAAAAAAACTAAGACATGTTTGAGATTTTACTCCTCTTTCATTCATTTCTCTGGTGAGTCTATGTGTAGGTGTTAAAACAATCATATCTGAACAGTTATTCAGAAATAATTCAATCACACGCGTTGTTTCACCAGAACCACCACACCCATTGAGATAAATGGTTTTATGTCTGGCCACAGGAACATACACAGATGGTGCTGATGATTTTGATATTTGATTATTATTCTTGTAATATTTTCTTGAATTCAACGTCGGCGGATTCAGAATAGCCAAGTATATTTTCTTGTTTTATTCTCCATTCACCCAAGGATTCAATAATGCCAAGTAATGGTTTTAATAAATCTGTGTATTGTTTATTTATATAAAATGAATCCGTGGCAATTCTAACTGCGATCAGAGGAAATATGTTTATCATTGATAATAGATTTATTGAAACGTACGCAAGCATCTTAGTCTTAAATGAGTAAATTGCGGTGAGTCACCATCAATATAGCTCGCAGTTGTACCAGATTTAGTTCCGTCTGACAGATAAGCATTACTTCGACATAAATGTACCTTTCTCTGTTGTATCAGCAATTATAAAATAGAGTTCAGCATCGTCCATAATTAATCTTGCACAATGTCGTTTATGATCACATGAACTACCCTGTGTAAATTTACCAATTATTTTTCTGCCGAGATCTTTTGCAACCTTATTTTCATAATCAGTCATATCAGGATTTTCATCATCAGAATATTTCTTTGGTTGTGGTAACCGAACTTGTTTTTGCGGACAATATGTTATCATCGGTTCACTTACAACTAGTGATATCAATATCGCTACATTAAGCATGTATCGTAATAAAACTATTGGAGCCCAATATTCTGAAAAATATCTTCCAAGCCACGCATAAAAAAATCGGATGAAGATTATCTACAAACTCGGATGACTCCATACAGGCACATCCAGTCAGGTCAAAATTTGGTAAGGGTCCATTTATCGCATCTCTTGTCATTTCGTGTGTTGGATGCCCAAATCTTTTAAAGTAATCAGAACACTCTCCGTATCCAAGAAAACGTCCAGGATAACGTGCTACCATATCAACAAATATAATGTCATTATAATCGTATTTAGAATTCCACAATCCGCCGTGTCCGTATTCGATGCAGCTACATTGAATATCAACAAGAAATTCTTATCTTGTCCGCGACCATGAATTCTTCTTTTGAGCAACATGTGCAACAACTGATGGAACGCGAAAAACAATTATTCATTAATTGTTTAACCTCTGAATCTGGCAAGATATTGTCAGCAGTCTATTTTAATGCATTTTTTTCATTTCTACGTGGAGTGATTCTGCACAATAAATTTCCTCATTAGGACGGACAAACTGATCATACACATATTCTAAACTCTGAAATAACCACACTGATACAGGGTCACTCGTATTAATATTTTTGATAAAATCAAAGATATAATCATTATAAAATTTAACAGTTCGATCTCGTGGAAATATTGTAAAGGCCGATGTCCATGCATGTGCGTTATTATCAATGACTGTTATCGGAGCTCCTCTTGATTTATATTAGATTCGTACAAAATGTCTCCGGTTAGGGTTTGCTCCGTTATTGGAAATTTCAATCTATTTCCTAACTCAACAACGTCTCTGATAGAGGCTCCGGTATCTTAAACTGTTTCTGCCCACTTATTTAATTTTTTACGTCTTAGATTAGTCAAACCTTTTCCACGCATCGCGTTTGTGAAGTGTTCTGTAATTCGCTCGCCTACACAATTTATCCTTGACTCTGTCAAGGACAGTTTCATCGGATTTAGATCATCAACACTAGGTTTATCATTTAGCGAATATATACCATCAACAACGCGGATGCAGGAGGTCGTGGGTTCAATCCCCGGTCGAGTCATACCAAAGACTTACAAAAATGGTACTAACAGCTGTCTCGCTTGGCGCTCAGCATTAAGAGGTTAGTGTTAGGACTGGTCGGCCTGGTGTCAGGATAATGTGACTGGGTGGGACATTATGCTACATGTCTGCGGCATGATGCCCCAGTGCTAGACATCACTATAAACTGCCACACTGCAGACATCGTAGCGATATGACTGAAAAATTTTTAAAGCTACGTTAAAAATCATAATCACATAATCACCATCAACAACTGTAGTCGCAGGATACGCTCGTTCATAATATGGTTTGTCAATACCAGTCAACGCTCCTGGTTTGGAATTTTTATTCAACTCACAATATTATTTCCAGTGTATTCTGACTGTGTCAGATGGACATGGTCACGATTTTTGTCACGGATAATCTAAATGCCGTCCTCTGTCTGCACAATAAATTTATTAGAATAAAATATCTTTGATTGACAAGATATTTAATTATCTTCCTTCCTCGCTGGTCATTCATTCTAGTATCTACAGCAATCATGATTCTGAATGTTGATCACACATGAGCCGCGCCTTCTTGGCTTCACGGATACGATCAGTTATATCACTATTCGTTAAAACGAGATCTTGCATCGAGAAACTAAATTTAGATTCCGGCAGTTTGTCAAGATCAAATCTGGCTTTGGAAGGCTTAATTACGGATAATCTCTCAAACTATTCCATATTATAATTAAGACAAATATGTATTTAAATTGAAGTATAAAATATTATATAATGATTCAAACAAAGAATAAATGCAGGTGGCTGATGATACAGGTAGCTCCTTGTAACAAAGCCTGCGTGAATGAATGCTGTGTATACCACATGCAAAGCGTTCGGGTCAGGTGTCTAGGACGAAAACCGTGTTTACAATGTGGTGTTGGGGTTAGAGGAGAAATCTGGTTGTGTGTGCAATGAGATGGTAAAAAATACAGAGCATTGAAACGATATTACGATAAAAAAAATAATACCGATGGAGTCGAATCCCCCATAAAAACCGCCGAGGATTATCTCGAGAGATTTTCAAAATAATGATTTAAACAAATAATATTATTATACAAATGGAACAAAATGAATTTTGTAAAACATTGTATCATGAAGAATTATGAAGCATCTCGTGATGGTGTAATCAGGAGCTGCAGATTAAAAAACCAAGTTGGTATTGTTGATAATACCGGTTATTTTAGATTTAGTGCTGGGGGAAAAGATAATACTCACATAGATTCGTGTACGAATGTTTTCACGGTGTAGTCAAAGACGAACTTGTGATCGATCATATTAATTCAGATCCAAAGGATAACTCTTTAAATAATTTGTGAGTTGTTACACAAAGTCAGAATTGCACACTTGGTGAAACTGGTATACACAAAATGGTTGGAAAGAGTGCTGTTAAATCTGTAAATGTAGAGACTGGTGAAGTAATAATATTTCAATCAATGAATTCAGCTGGCAAATATTTTGATGTTCCCCCGACTTTAATATATTTTCCCACAAATGATATAAGCAAATCGGAATTTTCGATGAAATACGAACGACGAATAAAATTTCAGTATACTACATGAAGGGAGATAACTCTGTCAAGCAATTTTTACTTTTATTCAGAATCATATTATAATATTTATTCAGATAATAATATTTAGTTTTATTCTGATTATGATATTTATTCAGAATCATATTGATTCAGATAATATTTTTGCAGAATCAGATTATAATATTCATTCAGAATCATTAATAATATTTGTTTTTATTTTATTCAGAATCATATTATAATATTTATTCAGTATCATATTGTAATATTTATTTTTAGTTTTATTCCAAATCATATCATGATATTTATTCAGATAATATTTATTTTTATTTTTATTCTGATTATGATATTTATTAAGAATCATATTTGTTCAGAATCAAATAATAATATTTATTCTGATTGTGGTATTGATTCAGAATCATATTTATTCAGATAATAATCTTTATTCAGAATCATTTCTTCAGATATTTATTTTATTCTGGTTAATTCAGAATAATATTTATTCAGAAAATAATATTTAGTTTTATTCTGATTATATATTTCTTTATTCAGAATCATATTTATTCAGATAATGCTATTAATGCAGAATCAAATGATAATATTTATTTAGAATCATTTATTCAGATAATAATATTTAGTTTATTCTGATTTATTCAGAGTCATATTTATTCAGATAATAATATTTAGTTTTATTCTGATTATGATATTTATTCAGATAATAATATCTACTTTTATTCTGATTATGGTAGTTATTCAGAATCATATTTATTCAGAATTATACTTATTTCAGAATCATTTATTCAGATAATAATATTTATGCTAAATCAGATTATAATATTTATTCGGATTCAGATAATAATATTAATAATATTTATTCAGATTATAATATTTACTCAGAATCATATAATAATATTTATATTTATTCTGATTTTGAGATTTATTCAGGATCGGATTATAATATTTATTCTGACTATGATAATTATTCAGAATCAGATTATAATATATATGCAGAATCATTTATTCAGATAATAATATTTATTTTTATTCTGATTATAATATTAATATTTATGCAGAATCATTTAGTCAGATAACAATATTTATTTTTATTCTGATCATAATATTATTCATATAATAATATTTATGCAGAATCATTTATTCAGATAATATTATTTATTTGTATTCTGATTATAATATTAATATTTATTCAGAATCAGATTTTAATACCATTTATTGTATTCTGGTAATAATAATTGTTATTTCTTATTCAGATAATAATATTAATATTTATTTAGATTATAATATTTATTCAGAATTAGATTATAATAACATTATTTTAATCTGATAATAATATTTATTTTTTACTCAGATATTAATATTAATATTTATTCAGATTATAATATTAATATTTATTCAGATTATAATATTTGTTAAGATTCTGATTTATTTTTATTCTGATTAAAATATTTATTCAGAATCAGATTTATTTTTATTCTGATTATAATATTAATTCAGAATTAGATTTTATTATTCTGATAATAATATTTGTTCAGAATCAGATTTTATTTTTATTCTGATAATAATATTTATTTAGAATCAGATTTATTTTTATTCTGATAATAATATTTATTCAGAATCAGATTTGATTCTGATAATATTTATTCTGATAATAATATTTATTCAGATAACAATATTAATATTTATTCAGATTATAATATTTACTCAGATTTATTTTTATTCTGATAATAATATTTATTCTGATAATAATATTTTTCAGATTATAATACTCAGATTCTGATTATAATATTTATTCTGATACTATTTATTTGGATCATAATATTTACTCATATTCTGATCATATTTATTCTGATAATATTTATTCAGATTATAAGACTTTCTCAGATTCTGATTTATTTTTATTCTGATAATATTTATTCATATTATAATATCTATTCTGATAATAATATTTATTCAGATTATAATATTTGTCAGATTCTGATTATAATATTTACCAAGATTCTGCTAATAATATTTATTCAGTTTATAATACTTACTCAGATTCTGATTATAATATTTATTCTGATAATAATATTTATTCAGATTATAATATTTACTCAGATTCTAATGTATTTTTTTTCTGATAATAATATTTAGATTGCAATATTTATTCTGATAATAATATTTATTCAGATTATAATATTTACGCAGATTCTGCTTATAATATTTACTCACATTCTGATTTATTTTTATTCTGATAATAATATTTATTCTGATAATAATACTTACTCGGATTCTGATTATAATATTTACTCAGATTCTGATAATAATATTTATTCAGATTATAATACTCAGATTCTGATTATAATATTCATTCTGATAATAATATATATATTCAAAATCAGATTTATTTTTTATTCTGATCATAATATTACATACATCTGTAATAATATATTCTCGTTAACTGTTGTATTGTTCTACGAACGCACATACAGATTAATACTCAAAACTTCATCCTTCAAATCCAGAAGGTGTCCCGTCTGGTCAGTCATTTTAAAATGTATCCTTGATAATAGCGGATTATGACATCTCAGATAAACAGGATTAATTGGTTCTGAAACAATTAAATATTCTTGTGGGACTTGAGGGGTAAATGAGTATAAGATGTATCCTTGTTGAGATTGGTTAGATTTTTCAAGATCTATTTGATAACTGCCATCAATGACGTCACAAACAAGATTGACAGCGATCGTTGATGTTATATTAACGACGCCCGGTGAGATATGACGACCTCCACCGTATTGATCATTATTGGATCTGAGAATAGTTGGTGAATGGATTAGTTTTCTCCATGATTCAAGAATGCGTGGAAAGAATTCATTGATATCAACAAAATTAGGAATTCTCATTAAAGATGTAAGATCATCGATTATTTTTTGAATATGTGTACCAGGTATAGGAATAAATGTTAAATTGTAATGTACATTTTTAGTTAAAACATGTTTGATATAATCAAAATCTGATGAAATTTGATTTAAGTGATGCATTGTTTCGATGATGCTGGTTTTTTTTTTGTGTCCTCGCTGTAGTGTTGTATCATGCTTGTAATTAAATTTTTAACATCGACGGAAACTCGATCAAATTCATCATTCATTGCATTATTTATAACAATAATGGGTTGTTTACTAAAGAGCAATTGTGGAGGTCCTCTATATAAATTTCTTTCAGATGAATTCTTTCAGTACCATCGATAAAATATTCATGTAGATTTTTGTATTCTAGAATATGTATGATTTTTTTTCAGTCGTAAGGAATTCATCTTTGGTTGGTTCTAGTGGTCTTACATAAACCGGCGCAACATCTGGCCAACCTAATACGGTTCTATTCGATAAATGATATATGTCTACAGCATAATCAGGAGAATATACTTCAATTGCCGCAGATAATGTTGGTTCAAGAACAGTAATGACTATCTTGTAATTGATTTAATCTGGCGCTGAAATTCTTTATTGATTTGTTCGATTTGATAACTGCCCGTTGGAATACTGACTACTTGCCAATCTGGTGTTCCGTCGTCGCGATTTTTATTTGCAAATACCAATGCATTGTTTGGCTGTAATCCACCAAATGGTTTTGATCTAATATTTGGCCAACTGTAATAAGCTCGTAATTGTGCTAGTGCTATTTCTTTTGCTGGAATTGTAGTTGGAAAATTCACGCTGAATTCAGGATTGGTTGAGCTTCCTGATATCATTGTGGTTTTTGGCGGTGCTGTATTAGTGTCGATATGTTGTAATAATTAGTTTGACATTATTAATAAATCAGGATTTTAAATCAAGGTGACTCTGACAAAACCCTGATTCATAAATCAGGAGCATTTCTGCGAATTCCTGATCTGATATTATCCAGTCGCGGAGTCCTGATGATATCAGCGATGATAGTTTGGCGTGTGCTTGTGTTGCCGCTGAGAGTAATATTTGATATTCATGTAATTTGTCAGCCGCATAGGTAGATATCTTTTTTGCAATTATATTAAGAACAACAGCAATTGTTGTTGTGGTTGAAACACAAATTGTTACAACTGCTGGTGATGCCATTGTTACTTCTGATAGTAATACATCGATTCCAGCGACTACGGCAGATGCAGAATAAAATATTATATCAGTAACAATGACACGTCTACAATATTTTTTATTTTTACTGCATACTCTTTTGTGATATTTTTCAGTTGGATCAGCACGCTTGTTTGTATCAGTATTTGCTCGTAGACATTTATATTTGTTAAGTAATCAATTGAGGTGATTCAGCGACAAATTCCAGACACCACCAGGAGAACGCTACGGTTACTTTTTATTAGATGGTTCCAGTATAAATATTTCTTCAGTATCTTTATTCGATTTAATAGACACGGTTCCAGAAAAATTATCAGTTAAATAACGCCATGAAAATGTAGTAAATATCCTACATTTTGCAGCGCTGAACACAGACAGCCTATACACACCAGTGACTTCCGCTATGTGTTTGATAGTGTTATTTTGTTGTGACCATGTTGATGATCCTGATGATATTGTGTATACCGCATTGATGACCTGCTTGTGAGCAATTTTAATCAGATTAGTTTTTTAACTATATTAGGAATTCCACTAATGATATTGTTGAGTCTCGTGTTAATATCAGAAAGTTTAATATCAACAAGTAATGGATTAGCAAGAAATCTTCTGCGGTTTTATTGAGTTTTTGAAACTTTCTGCGAAAATTTAAGAACATATTCACGGGAACGTCATACTCGGCTCGAAGTGTATTTACTTTGTCATCAATAGCAATATCTTTATCATCCACCTGTTTCTTTGTTGCGGCATCTTCATCACCTGTTGGTTCTCTTAAGACAATGATTTTCTTCCATTCATGTTGAGGGTACCTGTCATTGTATCACCGGTGGATTTTAAACGATCAGCAACATTTTTTAAACTTTCATCTCTGATAGTTGAGATTGGTACATTTGAATATTTGATTCTACCGCCATAAGTAAATACTGGAATATTATCCACGGTAACACCAAGAACTCTACGAATTATATCAATCCATTTGATATTACTCGTTTTACCACACCGTATTTATGCTGAAAAACAACAACTTCATCTCTATCAACGCCTGATAAATCAATAATTTCGGAGAGTTGTTCTTTTGTAGCGTATTTCGATAAATCAATATCGTCTTTGCTCTTGCTAGTGATATGAGAGGATCTTTCATAAATATCAACCATATATGATTAGCGATTTTTTAAAACGGTATATTAAGGTGCAACTTTATGAGGTGCATTGGAAGATTTTGAAATAGTGTCAAGTACAGCAACTTTATGAGGTGCATTGGAAAATTTTGCAATAGCGTCAAGTACAGCGAGTACTTCACGGCCACATATCGGCGGATCTGTTATTGTCTGTGTTAGTAATGTCGAATACCAGATTGGAATTTTATTGTTGCTGAAAATATATTTTAAAAATTCTTTTGGTGGTCCCAACCCAAAAGAATCGAAATAAACAATTCCACGGGGATCAATCGCGTATGCAACCCAATGAGTACACGGACCAGAGCTTTTATCGAGATTAATGATACCGGTTCCAACATTATTTGGTATGTATGGTAATTGATGATGCATAAAAACACCTCAGAAATATTTATATATATATATATTTTTTCGCAGCATCAAGTAAATCAAAATTGGACATGGGGAGAATCAACAAAGTGTCCCTGGCAGTTGTAAACCCTTTCCGTACCGGGTTCCTGGCAGTCTTAGACCATTTCCTTTTTTTGATTCCTGTTCCTGCTGCTTTCTTTAGTGCCATCCCATCGGCAGTTCCAGCAGCACATATCGCAGCTGCTTTTGCAACAGCTGGAGCTGCGGAGGCTATTATTCCTGGAATTGCTGCGGGAAGTGGAAATTTACCACCCGTTTTAGCGATGTCTTTAATGGCACACGCAGAAAGATTAAGTAGTATGCCGGTCTTTGATCGTTTGGCTTCACTGAAGTGCCTGAGTTGACGTTCTGACAATGATAGTTTATTTGAACCACCTTGGATTTGTTCTCGCTTTAGTGATATTTTTACTCCACATTTTTCTTTTGATACTGTAGTCTTTTATAATCTGACCAGGAGTCAGACTGACACTAACATGATGATATGACATTATTATATCATGAGCGATTTAATTACATGTTTTCCACTGAGGCATCAATGACTCTCATTCGTGCAAAAACACTTTCAAGCAGCAATGTTTTATTTGAGAGTATGACAGCCATTGCTCTATAATTAGCAATTGCTCCTCTTGCCACACGAGCTCGAAAGTGTATACGAACGACAGATTGTCTGAATGAATCCAAGTGTTCCAGTGAGAAATAATAGATTGGATACAGATGTGTAAAATCAAACCGAGATATCTGTAAGCCAGCATCAACATTTTGATCGCGTCCCATGAACGTCATCAAGCGATGATATGCACGTGCTACATGATTATTTTCAACACTCAATAATATTTCTTCAGATGGTTCTT
Organism: Megalonaias nervosa; assembly: GCA_016617855.1. Lineage (NCBI taxonomy): Eukaryota > Metazoa > Mollusca > Bivalvia > Unionida > Unionidae > Megalonaias > Megalonaias nervosa. The sequence continues at coordinate 25,879 of JAECUM010094660.1, read as the reverse complement.
GATGTCCATTTATCCCCAAGGAAACCTCACTAACCCCAAGCGGGTCAAATATCATTATACTATGTGTTTGTGACTTTTTTTCGTTCAGTATTTTAGAAAGCAACAAATATATGTCGCGGTGCAGAGACAACTTGCTGTGATGATATCTGCCATGTGAATAAACCATCAATGTTACTTTGAATAGCATCTGTGGTCATAGTCAACCATAATAAAGTTGCTTTACCACCTTATGTCATAAAAGAGAGAAGCCGTTCTTCTTCAGGTATTATTGGAGTCATCAGTGGCATCCACAAAGAAAGTTATGTTAATATTACTTTACCAACATCGCCGACATGGCGCCAGATTGCATCATCGTCAGTAGCCGTTCGTACGAGTACAACTGTATGCTTGGCTTCGAATATAATCTTTCTGACATTTCTGCAGAGTCCAAAAATATGCGATAGTGGAATTACACATGAAAATCTTCTACGATTAACAATCAACATTGATCAACGTGGTGAGAATCCTAAATTGAAATTTGGATTATCATCATGAACCACCGGCCATCCATCAGCGTCATCGATGTCGGCATTGTTTCATAGTCGTCTTATATTATACTTTCTATCATCAGGGTGGTTAGTAGCATCTTTAATGAACATCACTGACGGACCATTTGTTCTTGAATAATCGTCGCTGTCTCTTGCCAGACATGATATCTTCGTGGCAACGTCGACGTCGTTATGGCATATTTCAATATTTCTTCCGTTAATCATATATGTGGCACTGCTGAATAACGCCATAATGCCATTATTAACAAAGCCAACTCTGACTTCAGCTACATATTCAGTATCGTCTGCTTTTAGAATTTCACCTTCTACTTCGATAAATGCTTCAGCGGGTAAGAAATATTTGCTTGTATCCTGAACTTGCAGCTCAATTCGTCGACGCTGATTTGGTTCACGTACGTCATAAGAATAATACTGATAATCACGCACAGACTCATCTTTAAGTACTGGTGCATCCATGTCAAATGCTGGATCAGATACACGTTTGAAGATCTTTATTATATTTACTATCGTCTAACACGAAAACCACTTTCTGCTATCAGATTAGCAGCTATAGTTTTTTCTTTATCACCAGCTAACTTTGCTAGGTTTTGATTTTGCAGCTTGATTTATTATTTTACTAACATTTGCAGGCATAATTGCAGTGCTGGGTAATCTTACTGACTGAGGTTTTTGTCGTATCAATCGTACTATTATATCTTTGATTGCTGAGAATGCTTTGCTGGAAACATCACCAACAGCACCAATACCTTTATCACGAACCACATCAATAGTTTTCATTCCCAGTTGCTTTACAATCGGTATCACCTTTGGGGCTATCCTTCTAAACAGACCCTGAACAACATCACCGAGTCCATCCCCGTAAATCGCTTTATATGTTGGTAATCACGTATTTATCACCATGACCATGGTCAGTCTACGTTGAGCATTGTGTATGATCATGTTATTTTCTTGTCACTGATCTAATTAATCACTTCGGTAATAATCATCAAGGATTTCATCGATGAGGGATCGATAAACATTAATGTCCATCATACCGCCTGTAAATAATCTCTGACAAATATCAGCTGCTTCATTTATAATTTCTGGGGAATTATTACCAGCTCGTTTTCCACCGACTAAAATGTCTAATCGTTCAACATCAGCAAGGACTTTGTCGGAGCATGGAGTAACAAGGCCACTTCCCCTGGTACTTGTACCAATGCCACTTCCAGTTGCGCCTGAAGCGTCTTGCCATTCTTTTTTCTCACTTGTTATTTTTTGTTCTTGTTTTTGTTGTTGTATTATATATATATATATATATATATATATATATATATATATATATATATATATATATATATATATATATATCCTTGTTAAACTCCTTATATCTCGTATCATCACTTCTGACCTGATCAACTCCGTAGTATATGGGATACCTCCATTTGTTCCAGTCATCACGGCTTATAGAACGACCACGATACTCTGGTTTCAGAAATTGTTCTTTATTATTATAACTTTTCGCGGTACTCACAGCTAATTGTTTTATGCTTTTGGCTTTCCTAATATCATTAAATCTTTTTCTGGTAAATTTATCAATCGGCATAATTCTAACTTTTGGTTGTTTTGGTTCTAGTTGTTTAGTTCAGGTTCTGGTATACGATCTTTTATATCACCTATTTCAGCACGAGCTTGGTCTATGCCCTTAAGTATTTCTCGCACTGGCTGAGCAGCGGCTATTTCAGCTGAAAGTTGTTGCAGAATTTTTTATTTGTTTTCTTAGTTCGCTCTGCTATTTTTCCAGTTGCTTCGGCGGTTTTATCCAACGTGAGAAGAAGAACTTTAGTAGTCTTTGTAATAGGTTTAAATAATTCTTCTGCACCTTCTGCAAATCCTTCTTTAAACTCCTGACGCGCGTGTAGTTGTTGCTTGACAGAATCACGGACGGGTAAATATTTTTTGATTGCCTCTAATCGTTCTCGAGCTAGTCTAGCTGAGTGAGTGTCACCAGTTATTATTGATATAATAGTTATTGAATTACAGCAGCAGAGAGGGTGCGACCAAAAGTAGGTTGTCCGCGAGTAAACAAACAAGCGTGGGACGAAGGTCAAAATTGAAGTAACCCAATGGGGGGGGGGGGGTTATAACGTGGTTGACTATTGAGACCTTCATTTTGTTTTAATGAGTAACAATCCAAGCAAGTGGTCTGTTCACTCTCTCTGCTGCTTACGGTAATCGGCGCCAACTGGGCATGGGAAAGCTGTGAGACTGCAACTACCTAACAGCCACCGTATTGTTTACATCAACGTCCACTATTAATGACAGACTTCCCTGGACAGATAACTCTGCTTGAATATTTGGTTCACAGATATTTCTGTTACAGTGATGCAGAGCCGTTATCTTCGAGACAATTACATATGCTGTCTCCCTGCACACGATTAATGATTGGCCCAGATTGGACATCCGTAGACGTCACTGTCCTGTGCCATAAAAATATGGTATCCGCACACACAGCTAGGTGACGTTTGAGCATAAATATATGGTTCCCGCATATACAGCCTAGTGACGTCATCTATAAATATATGGCCTCCGCACTACCAGGGTTAAAATAAGACATACAAGAGCACAACATTACAAGAATGAAAAAATTGATTTTAATACAAATATTGTACTTATGGTGTGTGTTTCTGCTATTGTGTGAGACTGTACCTCCCACAAGACAAGAGTGTGATTCAAATTATGAAAATTACAACTTTTAACAAAATTACAAACTAATCAGGTAAGCTGTATGAAGAGCTGCATACCCTACAACATGGTACTTCATACATTTCTCATGGATGTCATAATTATCACTAATCATGAATGTTAAACTAACTTACACACACCATGAGTAATGGCAGTGTGTGTGTGTGTGTGTGTTTGTGTGTGTGTGTGTGTGTGATCTGGAATGTTAATGTAGCTATGATGTCTGCAATGTGACAGTTTATAGTGATGTCTAGCACTGGGGCATCGTGCCACAGGCAAGTAGCATGATGTCCCATTCAGTCACATTATTCAGACACCAGACCGAAAAGTCATAACACTAACCTCTTAACGATAAGTGCCTAGCGTGGCTGCTGTAGTACTATTATTTTATAAGCCTTTGGTATGATTCGGCAGGAGTTCAAACCCGCGACCTCCCTCATCCGAGGTGGAGGCTCTAACCACTAGGCCACCAGAGCATTATATATGCTCAATGAAAAAGCTCACATTTCTACCTTGCCAGCAGGAAACCTGATATAAGTTGTCAGTAGACTTAATTTTTTGGTGAACTGAGGACAGTTTAGTCTGTCGCTAAAGGAAGAAATGTTGTTGCTGTTGTTGTTACAGGGGTTAACGCCATTTTTCAGCACACGATAGGCTATATATGGCGGCCAGTATTAATGGTGGAGGAAGAAACCGGGAAATCCTCGGAAAGAACCACCGACCCACAAGAAGCTACTGGCAAGCTTTCTCACATATCCACATCCGCCGAATCCGAGACTCGAACCCACGCAGACAGAGGTGAGATGGCAGTGATCCGTAACGGAGAGGGCTTTAGACCACTCGGCCACTCGGGGCCCCGGAAGAAATGCCTTTCTTCACATGTTAGTGTACGTTTGAATGTCAACGTGACAATAACATTGTGTGAAAGAAGAGGAGATTCAATGTTAATGCTGCATTTCAGCCACATTTGAAGCAGCGTGAGATCAAACCAGATCTTAAGATATCTATCAATGTAATCTTGTGTGTGTTGCTAAAAATAGCTGTTAACAAAGCCCGACTGATATGGCAGGTGTTGATGTATGCACATATTGGACAACATTAACTCCAGACTGTAGACCTACAAGCACTGCTTCCTTTGATTTGGCAAAGATGAAAATTAGCCTTATTTTTTCTATATGTTATCAGCAAGAAGGACGAAACTAAAATTTTGGAGCTCTTTAAAGTGTGGTCTTTAATAATACTTTCTGACAGACGTTTTTTTTTTTTACACCAGTTAAATGATTTTTGAATGTGATACTAAAAAGGAAATGCTTTTTCCACAGAGGTAAATAGTCTGTTTTTTTCGTGGGAAAATATACATAATATATGTTGCTGTAAACCCATTTCAGATGATGTCACCTAAATCATACCACAATCAGGGGAGGATGCAGAATCTTGCTCTCAGAGGATTTGTTTAGCAGAAGTGGTTAAGTGAAATTCAAATGGCCAACATTCTTATTTTTCTTTCATTGAATATTATTACATGATTTGATAACTATATTCTTTCCTTTCATTGTGACAATAAGGTATTTGATATTACTCATACTTTTCAAACACCAAGAGCTAGAAATATGAAAGTATGCAGGGTTGGACACTAACTTTCTTATGTCGGAAGCCTACAGGACTTCCAGCATTTGAAAACTGGTGGTCCCTCTGACTGACAGAACGCCTTGCTCGTTTACTGTTATAGTTGCTGAAAAAAATGTGCAATCTGTACAATGAAATAAAACATACGTACAAGGATCTTACTTTATTACAGTTTACATTAAATTCATTTATTTTATGAAAGTTTAAATTCATCAAGAGTATATATGCTTTGTTTTGTAATGATGACAAATATTGTGTGGGTTCACGCTACCAGGCAAAGTGGGCGATTAAGTCGCCTAAAATATGTAAACTTCGCCTTCTTCTGACTGACAGAAGGCCCTGCTCATTTCCTGTTATAGTTACTGAAGAAAACGTTTAATCTGTACAGTAAAATAAAACAAACATACAAGGTTCTTACTTTATTACAGTTTACATTAAATTCATCAACAGTGTATATACTTTGTTTTGTAATGATGACAAATATTGTGTGTGGTATTTATTCTTATCATCATCAGCAGTATCAACATCAATGATGCACCATTTGTTGGTGTAGGAACAATCCTTTTCATCCATTCATTCCCATATCTCTCTGACTTAAGGGCCACTACATAACAATTCCTGGTTTCACTGTCTACCTTGGGTACATGTTTATAACTATAAAGTGAGTTTAAACGTAAGAATAAATACTAAATATCTGAGTTAACAAAATCAAATAAACTAGAATAGATCTAAAGTTAAATTGGTGGTTTACATGTGTATAATATTATAAATGAATGGATCTAAACTTAAAATTTTGGTTTAGCAGTTTAAATTTCTTGTTTAATTGTTTAAATTCAACAGTAAAAAATGAAAAGTTAATAACATTTACCTTGCACTCAAAAGAACATATACAATGTTTGCCTCTCTGTCAGGCATAACAATGCAGAGGTCTCACTAGGATTTTAATACTAGGTGTCCAGGGCTCCTATTTTGGTAAAAATAAGAGTTGAACCAGAACAAGTTGCAGTCCCATAATCCTACTTGGCATACCTAAGCGGCTAAATGTCCAGATAGAAAAATCCGTGGTTGTCATCGAGTTTAATTTTCCAAATCCTATACAACACTGACATACATCTCTTGTTGACCCATTAGCGTGAGGCTGAATTTTGTCAATCCAAGGAAAGGTCTTATTCCAAACACTAAGCCAGGTATCACACACTTTCTTGCACTTGGTTACTGTTCCATCTGAACCTTCAGTTCTAGCAGTTTCAGCACTTCTGAATCTCATTACAATCTTCATCAACTTGCCATTTAACCCCAAAATACTTATCCACATTTCCAAACAGCAATTTGTCTAAGTCTCGACATGTCTTGATTTCGCAGTCACATGCACAACTTATTCCGCTATACTAGGAAAGGAACACAGAGAAAGCTAAGTCCGTTCATATGATGTACTCTCATAATGACCACAGGTACATCTCTGGGTCTTTCTGCCTCTGAATTCAGTCAATGTAAATGTCAGCAGAACTAAAATGGTCAATTGATTAACACATTTTCCCACTCAGCAGGTGGTTGAAAGCAGGACTGGCAAGGCTTTGAATTTGCCACCCATCAATTTCGTGTGTATGGAGGACTCCTGCCTAAGTGATTTTCTGCATCCCAGATAAAAAATCTGCATCTAAATACATGTGATTAAGCATTTCCAAGACCTCTGATCAGTGGATACATCACTAATAACTGACAAAAACTGGCTGTCAGAAATAACATGGTCCTATTCTGACTCTACAAGTATCAGCAGTAGCCCTGGTAAATTTCTGATGATATTTATCCAGGTAGGTACTGCCTATTTCCAAACCTTGTCGAAGTCACATAATTTTACATGGTCAATACATGGGTGTCCATGTATCGCGACAAAATGAGCATTTCTAAACATCACACGTAGTTCTTCAAAGGCTGCCTTATTCAGCAACATAACAGACTTCTCACCTTCAGAAAAGCCAGGGGCTGACTTCACAGCTTTCTCTCTTAAGGTATTCCATTTGTGGCTCTCTGATGAGTCATGGGTTCCGATTGTACCAACTTTAACGTGTTTGCAGCTAACTACAAACGTTACTGATCGTATCATATGCAGACCAAACTGAGCATGTCATCTCATCCTTCTACTTGTTCTGAGTTAGCCCTTGAAATTCCTGCTTCCAGGTATCTTGGAATTATCATTGTCTTTTGGTTTTGTCGTACACACATTGTATTTTGAGTTTCTAGACTTTTATTTTTGGGGGATTGTTGGGGAGGGGGGCAGAAAAATATTATCTTAAAATCTCTATTTTTGAAACACACAAAATCACATAATAAAAAGTTAATTGCCTAAATGCTTGATGCTCTTGTACGATTAACAAAGTAAGCACGCAAACAACAATAATTTGGTATAAATGGCATAGGTATGACCTTTGCTTTGTTTTAACTTCGTTTCTCTTTCAATTTTCGCCATGTTTGACATGAATATACATAATACAATTAAAAGCAGTTTTTATATCATCCTATAACATGGGATAGATATCATTTAATATTCACAATTTAAAATAACAGGCCAGACGGATCACCCAGTTTTTGCAAAGTGGTGGTCCTTCTGAAAATCAGGTGGCCTCAGGCCAGCGGACCTGCTCATGTGACCATATATAGAATTATCTAATTGATGCCATATCAGTTCTTCTGATGCAGATAGCAAGGCCAGCTTTGTTCGCAAGCTTATAATTGGTTAGCTTGTGCAAGCTTGTAATTTGTAATAGTAAATAACCCACCAATAGCCATTAAGCTTGTAATTTGTAACAGTAAATAACCCACCAATAGCCATTAAGAGCTTGTAATTTGTAATAGTAAATAACCCACCAATAGCCATTAAGAGCTTGTAATTTGTAATAGTAAATAACCCATCAACAGCCATTAAGAGCTTGTAATTTGTGATAGTAAATAACCCACCAACAGCCATAAAGAGCTTGTAATTTGTAATAGTAAATAACCCACCAACAGCCATTAAAAGCATGAAATAACATCAATGGGGAAACCTTTACTTTAATGTGCGAACGTACCAAACTAAAACACTATTGTACACCTGTTCCTTGTACATTTTAATAGCAATTCTTTTGCAATGCATTTTTTTTTTTATGTACAAAATTCCCATTTTTATCTCTATTATATGGTCATAATGTGCCTCTTCAAATGACTGCATGCGAATCTTGAAAGTACAGCTCAAAGAAAACATTTCACCTATGTCACATTTGAGTGGTTTTTCTCATGAATGTATTGTCAAGTGCCTCTTCAAAGTACCACTCTGTGTAAACTTTTCATCACAAAGTCCACATTTGAATGGTTTCTCTACAAAATGCATTATTATGTGCTGCTTCAAACTACTATTGTGCCGAAACATTTTATGGCAAACTTCACACTTGAATGGTTTATCTCAGGTATTCACCTTCATGTCTGTCCTCATGTTACTACTCTGTGTCAACATTTTATGACAAACTTCACAGGTGAATAGTTTATTTCTGGTATGTATCACCATGTGCTTCTCCAAACTACCACCATGAGGAAACATTTTTTGGAAAAATTTCACATTTGAATGGTTATTTTTAGCATGTATAAAGCTGTGCTTATTTAAATTAGATTTCTCACTAACATTTTACCACAAATATCACATTGGAATGGTTTATCTCCAGTGTGCATGCTCGTGTGTTGCCTCAAATGACTACTATATTTAAACAGTTTATTGCAAGCTTCACATTTGAATGGTTTTTCTCCTGTATGTACCCTCATGTGCTGCTTCAAATTATCACTCTGCATAAACATTTTCTGGCAAACTTCACATTTTAATGGTTTATCTCCAGTATGTATTGCCATGTGCTTCTCCATATCACCACTTTCCCTAAACATTTTTTGACAAATTTCACATTTGAATGGTTTATCTTTAGTGTGAACGCTCGCGCGTTGCCTCAAATCACTACTCCGTCTAAACATTTTATCACAAGCTTCACATATGAATGTTTTTTCTCCTGAAGGTATCAACACGTGTCTCTTCAGGTTAGAACTCTGCCTAAACAGTTTATGACAAACTTCACATTTGAATGGTTTATCTGTGTGTCCATCTTCAAAGCACAACTCTGTATCAACTATGTAACACAAACTTCACAGTAGAAGCGCACGCAAGTCCTTTCAACTCGCCCTGCCTACTGTTCTACAAATTGAACATAGTATAGCCTATCAACAAAATTTGAAGCAGAGTTGTGACAGCAATTTTCTACTTCAGTACTAATATTAGGACCCCTACCTTGTGAACGGGCTCAACCACACTAAAAGAAAACTAAATAAATAAATAAATATATAAAATAAAACTTTATCTATACCATAAATATACACAAGAAGAACAAGCGAAGACCTGCCCTACCTTTTCATTATGTCTCACTGGACAGTTTTGTATTTTGACCCACCACCACCACCCCACCTCCAATTTTTAAGGTAGAAGGCTTGAGCCTACTTATCTTGACTCTAGCGTTTATAAATTCACACATAAGCAAAAATCTGAAGTGCAGTTACATTTACTTTGAGTTAGGGTTGAAAATGGGTTAGTTTGTTTGGTGACTGCCTGTCACATGCAAGCAATGGCGATTAAAGGCGTAAATTGGGCTGCCTTGGCTTTACATGTGTACAATGCTGTCGGGCATTCTGCGCACTGAAGGTTTCCGTCTCCAATATTGAAGAAAATGCTTACCGAATTCGACCGATTGTCAAGGAAAATATTCAAATAGGCATTTGCTGTCAAAAATGAATATTAAATAGAAGTGTTTTGTTGTGTCGATTCAGTCTAAATGCCACCAGTTGCATCAGGAATTAACCAGAATACCGAAGTTAAAATCTCACAAGCATGCTTTCTATAAAAATCAATACTTAGTTTTTATTTCCATCTTTAATGTAAAATTATTCTCATTCTTCTGCAATCGGTCATTGTCAGTTAAAAATTCACCAAAACACTGTTCAATGAGACCTTTATACACCTGTACACAACCGTTTCCAACTTGGAATAAGCCATTTCTCAGAAATTGTGCGAAGCAACTAGGAATTCCAAATTATTGCGCTCCTTCTTGAAAAATATTAGCACATTTTAGCAGCAATTCTTTTGCAATGCAGTTTTAATTTACCAAATTCACATTTTTATCTCTATTATGTATCCTAATGTGCTTCTTCAAATCACTGAATGCGAATCTTTAAAGTACAGCTCAAAGAAAAGATTTCAACTATGTCACATTTGAGTGGTTTCTCTCACGTATGTATTGTCATGTGCCTTTTCAAAGTACCACTCTGTGTAAACTTTTTATCACAAAGTCCACATCTGAATGGTTTCTCTCCAGAATGCAGTATCATGTGCTGCTTCAAACTACTATTGTGTCGAAACATTTTATGGCAAACTTCACATTTGAATGGTTTATCTCCAGTATGCACCTTCATGTGTGTCCTCATGTTACTACTCTGCGTAAACATTTTATGACAAACTTCACAGGTGAATAGTTTATTACTGGTATGTATCGCCAAGTGCTTCTCCAAACCATCAATCTGCATAAACATTTTTTGACAATATTCACATTTGAATGGTTCATCTTTAGTATGTATGAAACTGTGCTTATTTAAATTAGATTTCTCACTGAACATTTTACCACAAATATCACATTGGAATGGTTTATCTCCAGAGTGAACGTTCTCGTGTTGTCTCAAATGACTACTCCGTCTAAACATTTTACCACAAGCTTCACATCTGAATGGTTTTTCTGCAGTGTGCACACTCATGTGGTGTTTCAAACTATCACTCTGTGTAAACAGTTTATCACAAGCTTCACATTTGAATTGGTTTTCTCCTGTATGCACGCTCATGTGCTGTTTCAAATTATCACTCTTCCTAAACAGTTTATGGCAAACTTCACATTTGAATGGTTTATCCCCAGTATGTATCAGCAAATGCACCTGCAAGGTACCACGCCACCTAAACAGTTTATGACAAACATCACATTTGAATGTTTTTTCTCCTGTATGTATCAACATGTGTGTCTTCAGTTTATCACTCTGCGTAAACAGTTTACCACAAGTTTCACATTTGAATGGTTTTTCTCCTGTATGTATCAACATGTGTCTCTTCAGGTGAGAACTCCGCCTAAACAGTTTATGACAAACTCCACATTTGAATGGTTTATCCCCAGTATGTATCAACATATGCATCTGCCAGGTAGCACTCTTCCTGAATATTTTATGGCAAATTTCACAATTAAATATTTTATCTCCAGTATGTACCCTCATGTGCGTCTTCAAATCGCCATTGTGTTTAAATATCTCATGACAAACTTCACATTTAGATGGTTTATCTCCAGCATTTATCTGCGTGTCCATCTTCAAAGCACCACTCTGCATCAACTATGTAACACAAACTTCACAGTAGAAAAGCACGTAAGTCCTTTCAACTCACCCTGCCTACTGTTCTACAAATTGAACAATGTATATAAATAAAATGTGAAGCAGGGTTGTGACAGCCATTTTTCAACATCAATACTAATATTAGGTCCCCTACCTCATGAACGGGCTCAACCACGCTAAAAAACTTTTATCACCATACCATAAGGATACACAAGAACTACAAGCGAAGACCTGCCCTACCTCTTGATTATGTCTCACTGGATAGTTTCGTATTTTGACTCACCACCACCACCCCACCACCCATTTTTAAGGTAGTAGGCTTGAGCCTACTTATCTTAACTTTAGCGTTTATAATTCACACATAAGCAAAAATCTGAAATGAGTTTACATTTATTTGAGTTCGGGTTGAAAATGGGTTAGCTTGATTGGTGACTGCCTGTCACATGCTAGCACTGGCGATTAAAGGTGTAAATTGGGCTGTCTTGGCTTTACATAGATAAAAATGCTGTGGGGCATTTCTGCGCACCTAAGGTTTCCGTCTCCAATATTGAAGCAAAACACTTACCGAATTCGACCGATTGTCAAGGAAAATATTCAAATAGTCATTTGCTGTCAAAAATGAATATTAAATAGAAGTGTTTCGTTGTGTCGATTCAGTATAAATTCCACCAGTTGCATAAGGAATTAACCAGAACACCTAAGTTAAAATCTCACACGCATGCTTGCTATAAAAATCAGTGCTTAGTTTTTATTTCCATCTTTAATGTAAAATTATTCTCATTGTTCTGCAATCGGTCATTGTCGGTTGAAAATTCACCAAAAAACTGTGCAGTTACACCTTCAATAGGTTGGGTCGGGAATCCGAACACGTTTTCACATCCGGGCATTTTCAGTGCGTAGTTACGACTGCCGAGGTGAAAACAACCGCCATTGTTCTAGTGACTTTCAATAACCTGTGGGAGACATTTATACAACAGTTTAAGATATGCCTAAGATGTGCGGTGTTGGTAGGTGCACACACCATCAAATGCACAAGGAAATTTATTATAAACGCAGTGTGGATAAATGCACATAGGTTGAAAAATATACAACTTTTAGTGTTTATTTATCAAGGTTTAATAGGACAATTAAAGAATAATAATAATGAAAAATTTTACATTAATGAAAACTTTAAAAAATAATTAGGATCACTGGTAATACCGACTGAAGATTTGAGATTTTGATATAGTTTAATTAAAGAAATATAGTTTTAAGAAAAAAGTGTACAATTACTTCAACAAAATATTTTCTTAAAAAGAAAAACTTACCAGGTGTATCTGTAAGATAGTAGCAATCATCAAGACATGTAACTTCTTTTTTTGGCACTAGACAGATGCCTCCCCCCCACTTATCAAAAAAAAAAGAAAAGTGTTTTATGTGTTCTTGTAACCCCCTAAGGTGTGATGCATTGATTTCTTTTATATACAGAATTTTGATCAAAATTTATTTAATAACAAATTTTTGATGGGGTATTTTTTTTCCTAGTGTATCTAAAGAGTCTTTCATCCGATCTAGGTTTTAATCTCCTGGTTGGAATCCCTCCCCTTTTAATCTCCAGTAACATTTGCTAAGGGTCCCCTATGTCCTGTGTATGCTGTATGTGTATTTGCTATATTGCTTGCTTGAAATAGATCTGTGTGTAAGGACAGCATTAAATCAAATCTTTCTTCCCCCATTCTCTCCTAAGCTGTATCATATATGTTTTATACAAATAAAAAAAAGAAAATTTTATTTCGAGGAAATGCCAAATTTCCATTTCCTACTTGCAATTTTTGAATTTTTCCAATTTGGAATTTTTATTTTTATTTTTGAATGAGACGCGCTTGCCATTACAAAATAAAATTAAAATCCTAGTGTTTTTCTGTGTGTGCTGTTGTGAGACGCTTCTCATTTTTTGCCTGGCTAAGTTCATGAATGAGAAGGCTATGCATAACTTAAGGAGCCGCAATTTGTTATTCATTTATCATGCTTCCCTTATTTTGTAGGCATAACTTTATATAACATCTTGTACATAACAGCGACTCCAATTTTTTGATAGGCAGTTGGCTCAGACCTCTCACCTCAGCATAAACGTCCAAATATGAAAAATTTAGTGGGAATATTGAGACGAAATCAGAATTAGAAAGCAGGCTACCATTCCCTATAGATAGAATATTGAGTCAAATTTGTAGTCTAAAATGTCGACTCTGTGAGCTGAAATTTGGTGCTAAACTATTACATTGTTACATGTAGTTTGAAGTATTTGGTTCAGATCTTAATTAGGTCACAGGAGAAATGGGAGAATGTCATTCCTTGTATTATATATTAAGAAACGATACTAGCCCCTGTACCAATACAGATTTGAGGACTGGTTTATTGCATTACAAGCAGACATGTTGATTCTACAGAAAATTCAATCCTTATTTATACAGTAGTATATAATTTTGAAGGTATATTTGTCAAAATTTAAATTTACTCTTTGTAATTAAGTCATTTTAAGTGATGGATTTTTAACTACTTGTCTTAAGTAATTTAATTTGTTGGAAAAATCTTGTTAGTTTTAGTTTTTATTGGCTCGAGTAATTAAGGGTTTAAATTTTTTCTTTACAAGACAATATTCTAATGAATTGTATTTTTTATACTGTGACATGAAATGTTTATATTGAATAGCATACACATTGATTGCTAGCTTGATTTGCAACAGATTTTTCTGATTTTTATATAATTAAAGGTTTGAAAGGAAACAATTTATTTATGTTCATTATGTTATTGTTTCCTGATACCAACATAATGCAGTTCAGCCAAGTCCAGTTTAAATTTTATTCTGTAAATTGAAATGACTTGATATGCTGATTTGTATGAAAATACAGCAATCAAACTTGTTTCTTGTGATACATTTGTGGTTTAGTGCATGATCATATATATGACTCTGATATTTTGGCAGAATCATGAAAGAGAATCATCTTTTGATTTTAAAAATTCATGTTTTTAAGCTTAAATGTTTCTTAATTTCATTCAGTAATGATCATATGTGAGCCTTGCAGAAATAAATTTCATTCTGGAACAACACTGGAAATGACATTGAAATTTGTCTTAAAATAAACCATGTGTAATTTTTCAGATTTGAATCACCTAAATCCATTGGATGGAATTTTGTAGTTTCCTTTTGATGATCCTCTTGAGAGTTTTCACTGTTCATCAAACCAATATGGTTATATCAATAGTTCATTTTGCCAGTAACAAATGTCAGAAAGCTGACATAGCGGCCACAATGTCCTTCTGTCCACAGAGGCCATATTTTGTGTTAGAACAACTGAACTTATAGGAAAGATCAAACTTAGATAAATAGACATGAAATGGTTGAAATTTTGTTAATGGTCAGTTTGTAAAATTTTTTGGGAATTACCTGAGTCTTCGGTTTTGATGGATAAGCTTTTTACAGATTGACAAGGGGCATTGAATATCTCCAGGGATATGGGGAGCACAATGTCTTTGGTCACGATCGTAGAGTTTAAATAAAATCATTAGAAGTGGCTATGCTGGCTGTTTACACTTGAGATTATCATCAGACTTTGCACACAATTTTAAAAGGGGACAAAAATATCCCATATAATTTGTTAGTCAAAAGATCACAGGTTAGTGTCAGTGTGAGAGGGATTAATTTAAAACTTCTGGAAGTGATTTTTCTTTAGTTTCCATAGATGAGTATAATCTACTTTACATACAGCTGAAGTATATAGGTAGCCACTACCCGTGTGCCCACACACAAATCAGTTAGAGCAGGAGTATGCTAGATTGAGCTTGTTGTTTGTACATTCATTACACTTTTCTTGTTATTTCTTGACCCATTGACATTTTACTGGGAAATATGCTACAAATGGAATTTGAGTTGCATACAAAATTAATGGTGATGTGTCATGTTTCATGCACAGGGTCATATCAAAAGGTCCAATTGTATACGTCATCAGTATCCTTTGTTTCTAGTACGTCATTTCCTGACTTTTCCTAATATAGTCATGAACTTGTATGCACATATGTATCATTAGTTTCAAAATTCGTTGAATATTAGATTTAAGGTGATGTGTAATGGGTTACAGCAACAGTCAAAGGTCAAAAGTCATTCTCCTACTTGGCTAATTTCATTTGTGTCATTTCTTTTATTTCCTGACCCTTGGAGATATTGTTTAGAAACTTTGTTTCATTAACAGACAATATATTGCATTCCATATTTATATTAGGATCTTGTATCAAAGTAACATTCCAGAATCTGAGCTGATATTTTGTTGAGTCCTGTTTTTTCTGAAGCTTGTAATTTCCTGACATTTTGAAGCATAGTCATGATCTTTTTGCATGTCATCAACTTAGCTTCATACATCAAGGATGTAGGTCATAGGAGATGGTCAGAGGTCATACTTTGCCAATTTTTTAGCTAGAGAGCCATATGAGTTTATGGCATGGTTATGCATCTGCCATGCGTTCAGTGTTGTCTGTCTGCATTTGCTATTGACTTCTCAAAGACTGCTGGGACAGTTTGGATCAAACATGGCAGGAATGTTTCTTAGGATATGCTCTACCACAAACTTGAATTTAACCCTTATCAATGATGTTGCTTTCATTATATGGAAACCTAATATCAATTTCTCCATATGAACAGCTGAGCTAATATTGACACAAATTGGTGGAATGTTTCTTAGAACATAATGCGTCCCAATTATGTCAGTGTCACTTCATTATTAACCAGTGGGAGACCTATTTTTAATTTGTCTTGAACAGCTGAGACAATTTGTATGTGCATGCCATAAAGCAGAGAGTATTATTTGATGATGTCCATCTCTCTACCCATACGTCTCTTAATAATTTCTTTTGCAAAAAAAGATACAGTTGCCCTCCATGTACAATTACCAAGCTTTGTGAATGGCTTGCTCTTAAAGTAAGAAAGAATACTATCAATTTGGGGATGGAAATGCTCAAATATCAGGTCATTTGGACTAAAAGAATAAGAGCAGAATGACATTAGCTCTACATCACAGATTTGGACAGCACTCTGGATGATTTGCATTTAGGGTAAGGAAGAAGACTATTGATATTGAGATCAGAGGTCAAGACAGAATAAAAATGGTTTCAGCAGAAGTGTCAGTTGTCTACATAGGACTGTTTACATGGTGCTGGCATATAATGCAGCCTTCATCAAATTAGTTTAGAATGTTTCTTAGGAATTGTTTTATCAACATTGCGCCTAAGGTGGTTTTCATTGTATCAACCATATAGAAAAACAATTTTCAACCTGTATGGAACTTAGTATGGATGTTCATTTGGATATTCTCTGTCATTTGGTTCATTGTTGTGTTACGATCTACTGTGTTTCATACCAAGAAATTAATAAACAAGAAAATGTAGATTACTTTCAGCATATCTGTTTTGTGGGCACCTGCAGACTATTTAAGCCTTTGCTTATTGACATTGTGCTGTTTTAAGAGAAATCTTGTGGGATGTTTGTTTGGTAATGCCCTTTTGATTTATTATTTCATTTCTCTGCCTCACAATTATTCCAGGTACTTCAGTGTTCAATTTTTGACAGTATATATGTATAAATCGAGGAATGACATGTTGTAATACAGATATGTATATGCTGCGGGCATTTTATGACATCAGTCCTGATGCAGCCAGTGAAGCAAGATTGATTACAGTAAATTTTATTTGCTCAGCTTCTTGAAGA
Organism: Megalonaias nervosa; assembly: GCA_016617855.1. Taxonomy (NCBI): domain Eukaryota; kingdom Metazoa; phylum Mollusca; class Bivalvia; order Unionida; family Unionidae; genus Megalonaias; species Megalonaias nervosa. The sequence goes on along the minus strand of JAECUM010094660.1, from coordinate 8,818 downwards.
ATACATGTAAGCAAACCTATGGTATGGATGTAGTTTTGGGGCAAACTGTTTTTTCAGCTTAGCCTCTTGATGAATACTATTTGAGAACATTTGTGTAAGTGGCATGGTTCAAGTTTTGCAGCAAACTGTTTTCTCAGAAAATGATTATGGTAGAGTTGTAGAACTTGCTGTGATGATAAATATATGTGAGTTCTAAAACACTTTTACAAACTTATATCACCGTGACCTATATTGTGTGCTTCATTCACTGGGTTTTGGGGCTAGTTCATATCTAGGGCCCTGACCATGGTAGAGTCATGATGCTTCGTATTATAATGGATGTTTTTCTGTTAGTATGTAATGGTGCACTATTGACATGTGCAGATTCACTTAGGAATGTGACAAAACTATGAACGAGTTTTATTTACGATTTGGAATGGGAGCATGGCACACTTTGCAGTTGGTTGAAAGTCTTCCAAGGTGGCAGACACAAAGTGATGTGCATGCAAGATTTGTGACGATAATATTGATGCTAAAAGCATAGGAGATACTCCATGAAGAATTTTGATAGTTTATGGCTCTCTAGTAGTGTTGTGCAAATTGTTATCATCATTAATGTATGTCGCAGTGGCCTGTATTTCATGTCTCAGAAATATTAAATAAAATTTTGAGGCATTTTCATTTTTGAAACTAATGATTGTAGAGTTGTAAACTTGGCTTTGAAATCCCCTAAGTATACCAGGGTACAGTTTGAGTGGGTAAACTATGTTTTACACATTACTGGTAGGTACTAATTAGAGAAAGTGATGTCCAAATCCTATTTTGTCAAAAAAGAATGACCGTCAAATGATTACATTCTGACAGAACGTTATCTGGTTGAATAGTGACCTGAGCTTATGACTACTGCTGTTGACTGCATTTCATGCAGCACAGTCTTTGTTCATTTTCTAGTGCCCAAGCTCATTTCTTAGGTTTGTGAAAGATAAAAATAATGTAGTACTTAATACTACATTTTGCAAAGCATAACCAGATTTATGTGACCTCTGTTTCATCCTTTGTTGACTCGGAAAAGTACAACACCTCATCTAGCAAGGGTGTGCATGAAAAAAATGAGCCTTTTATTATATGTTGTAGGTTTCATCACTTTCATTTATGTACTTCATAACTTTTCTCAGTATAGTCAAACTTTTCTGTTATCCAGTTGTTTCATTTATGTTATTCATATTATTTTGCACTTAGTCTAATATACTGATATTTTTGCATGATTATATCTGTCTGCCAGTGATTATTGTGATGTATCTTTTTACCTCACTATCATAACAGATATGCATTTTACTGAAAATATATCTTGCCCTGCATAATGTAGGATTTGTTGATTTTACAGTATTTGAAATCTCATCAGATCCCTTGAAATTCTCATGTATTCAATTTCACTGTCAGTCTGAAAAATGGATAAAAATTATGTTTCTTAACTTGCCTGACAGGTCAACAAGATTATAACACTTATTAAACTTGAAAAAATACAAAAGTATCATAAACACTTACTTATGGCAAAAATTAAAAATCTGAAGGTGCTCAGACTTAAGGTTATGGATATGGACTTTAATATTTCTGAATAAACATGCTTCCGAATGTTTGGATGATTTGATTTGCTTTAAACACAATAAACACAGTTTTAGATACTCAAAAGATTTTAAATATCCCAAGAATAAAAACCTCAACATTTGGCTAAAACTCTTCATGATACGAAGATACCATTCTCTGGAATGATCTACCAGATCACTTACGAGAACAATCAAATTTTAGTTCATTTAAATCATTAATTAATGGCATACAGACTGTAAATGTAATATCTGCAAATAATAACAGACACCTCTTGCCATGGTGACGATAGTAATTTTTTGTGTTACTGATTTATCTGTCCTTGTCTTGTCAAGTGGTCCTTTCTGTTGGTCAGGCATAAGCTGCTTTTAACCCTAATCTGGTGCTTCTGCATTAATTTTAAATTTTGATTTTTCTTATCAATTATGTTTTATTTTTAAATTATCCTTAATTGTGGTTTTAATTTTTCCAGATGCTGAATTAACTTTTAATTCAATGCCATTTTCAAATGCTTTATTTGCTCATGTTTCTAGTAAGGCACTGGGCGTTTTGTCCAATTGTTTCTGTATATTATGTTTTTGCATGTCTTGCAAGATGTTCTTTTTTGTATGACTATTGTTGTTTTTTGATGTAATGCCAGTGAAAAGCTCATTGTCAGTGAGACGCTCATTAGAACTTATGCTGAATTGTTTTAAATCATATCACTGTAAATAAATTTTATATTGTATCTTAGCTTGTATCATTGTAATTTTATTACATTAACATATGTACATCATCATCATGGCAATCACTAAACAACAAAAAAAACAAGTAATCATTTGTTTAAAAGCATAAGATATGTTGTGAGTGCCTTGATCTGTCCATGTGTGTGTCATGTTCGGTCTTTGCATGGTTTTGAAGGGAACTTCACCAATTTCGGTGAACAACCTGTGATGGAATCAGGTGCAAGACATGCTTTATAACCCCTAGGTGAAAGCTCTGAAGAATTGATTATTTAAAAAATGTTATTAGAGCTTTTAAGGCAAATCACATAACTGGATACACAATAGAATGGTAGTTTTCAGATCTTTTTATTGGGATCTTGGATTAAGGCTGCAGCCTTTGTAAGTGGGGTAGGGTGGTTCAGAAGGTCTGTTTACAAATATGGCCATTACTAAGACAGTTTTCAATGTTTTCGAATAAAACTATAGAAACAGTTTAAATAACTGGATGTGCATCACATTATAATGCGTTCGAATATGACTTTCAGCTACTGCCACAGTAAGGAGTTTGGGGGTTGTATGGGTAAATTGGAATTGTAGTTTTTCACATTTTTGGAAGGACATAAATTCAAAAGACTTTCTGTAAAACTTCTCTCCCAATATAACTGATGCAAGATGTATGTCATTTGGGCTCCATTCCAGCCCTATCCTTTGCCAGGGCGTGCCAATGGATAAAACAACAGATTTCCATTGCAAATATTAGCAGATTTAAAATTTGGATTGAAGCATGTGGACTTGAGTGGCACAACAATTGATTAGTCTCATGCATTTTAATATTGTTTTATAATCTCACAACATGGTAAGTATGCTCTTGTTATTCTTGCAATATTGATGTTACAAAATTTTTGTTGTTTGTGTTATCAGTGAAAAAGCATGCTGGTATTGGGCTTGGCATGTATCAGTCAAGATTATCAGATATTTTTTTTTTTTGTACAAGATTGTGGATTAATTCCAGTGATCACATGCATTTCCTGATTGCTATTTGTAATATATTGAAACTGGTTACTTCTCACTTTGTATAAATATATTAGGTGTTTCATTTTCAGAAGTAAAGTATAGAAATGGGGATTCGAGCCATTGTATCACACTTTTAAGCTTTTTCTCTAGTCACTTGATTTCATGTCTGAAGAGAGAGTTGTCTAATTTTGTATGATGTTTCACCACATAGGTAGATGATGAATGTTATGAATCTTGGATGCAGCCCCAGTTGTGGTGCGGGTAGAGTTGTTATATTTTCAAATCAATATGTGATCATGCTTGTACCCAGGGCTCTATTTACATGAACTTGGATTAAGCAGTAAGCACATGATGACTTACTCTGATACACATACATATACAACAATTCAGCCATAAATGTAGCCACAGCTGGAGTAGATTTACTATGACAAAATCACATTTTATAGGTACTATGGTTGATTATATATTCATACAATTTTTTTGGGATAATATTAAGTAGATGAAGATTAATGAAGTTTTCAGATCCTGGTTGCATCCAAGGGAATGGTTGGGAAGCCAGTTAGGAATGATATATGGATGGCTCAAGCAGTGCAGATATTTATAATAGTTTCCATCACTAGTTTTCATTTACAGTGAAATCCTGCTATATAGGATGAGGGTCAGTGATGCATGAAAAAAAAAGCATGGGGGGGGATAGAAGTGGATGCAAAATTGCATGCTTCGTTAGCATAGTTATTATCTTAAATCTGCATAGTAAACGAGAAATACTCGTGTAGTGAACACAAAGAAATTGCATGTACAATATTCTACTTAATTCAGAGAATCATGCATTGCTACATACAGTATGTATGTACATGTCTGACGTATAGCATGAATAGTTGATGCACAATGGATCGACATGTGTACACACCAACTCATCTTCTTGCACCCGTAACAGTGAATCCATAATAATTTCAATGAACGTATGCAAACAGAAGTATAATATTGAATCATTTTTTCACACATCATTACATGTCTGAATTCAGTGCCAAAACAATTATTTAAAAATTACATAAGGATCAATGAAGCACATTTATGGTTAGGTGTGGATGCACGAGTCTATCTCAAGGTCATTACATGGTATCAGCAGGGATTTCATACTGCTAGAATCTGAATACTTTGTTGATTTTGAAAAATGGATATGATTTCCAGTTACTGTCGTGGTCAAGACCTAAATCTCAAGCCAATTGTGTTTAACTTTTAATCCTTCCAGGGCTTCAAGCTTCTCTATATTATAACAGTAAAAGTTATATTTCTGTGTACTGTTATCCATTGTAAATACCCACTAATTACCACTTTGACACCTTTTGTTTGAATGTCTACAGCAACAATAATTATTAATGAACAAGGGGGTAATTTTTATTGGGAATGGGCAAGATGATTCAACGATCAACTAATTCTGTGATGATTCTGTGACAACACCACCATGTTGCATGACCATGTTGGCAGCTTTTTTTCTGTTTTTATAAGTAATTACCAGATAATTTGAACAACCTTTAGCTTTAAGATTGGTTTTGATGATTAGTAATGACTAGAAAAGATTGATTTATAAATTTAGGGCTCTTTTACCAACCACCCCTTGGTTTGGTGCTTGGTCATTCATAAATGTTGAATAAGCAGAGATATGTCTGCTATAGTTTGAACAGTGATTGCACACATGATGCATTGAAAGCAAACACCGAGAATACTTAATTACTTTATTGTTGATGGGTCAGTAATAACAAAATTAAGTTATCAGGGTTTTTTAGTGAGCTGACATCATACAAAATAAACCATTTGTGGTGACTTGTTAGAGTAAAGTCTGTGATCATTCCAATTGAATATTGATCACATACTGTTTGCATTGAAATATTGGTCCGTATTTATGTTACTTTAGCAAAAGAGATATATGTAATTAAGGATTCAATAAATTGTTCATCTGCTTATTTGACATCTTTTTGTAATAAATTTCTCTTCTTTCAATTGTATTGTTTTTTTTCACTATTCAGCTCACGAAAATATAAAGCGAGAATTATATAGTGCAAATAATAGATGCAAAATTGATTAATATGGCAAAGAAGGTTGAACTTTTCCCTTTTTGTCGATCAGTAAAAGTGCAGAAAACTATCCTAGGACATCGTGTACTGGCACATTATCGAAACCGTCATTGACTTTAAACTTTTGATGCTGAAAACTCTCCTAGAATGTCGTATACTTGCACATTATTGAAACCGTCATTTGACATTAAATTGTTAACATCTGTCTATGGCATCAGTTCGTATGGGCATATTCCATCATTCCTATTTCCCCTCTAAAGCCTTGGAAATAATCAGCAAGCAATTGTTATATATCCTGTATGAAGGCTGATAAGTTAATGGTATGGCCCTTAGTTCAACATCAATTGTGCTTGTTCTGTTCATATTTTGCGTGCTTATGAAAACTTGTACTAAAATTGTTGGTATGTGCATAATTGTAGGTTTCATTGCGCACATATTTGTTTGTTATATAGCACAGATGAAATATTTTTTGCCTTCCAGTGCTGCCCACTGTAGCTTTGTATTATAAATGGCTTTCCCAAAACTGCTTCGCCCATTGCATGCATAAGGTTTGTAAAGATGATCCTTGCTGTAAGCTAATTTAAATTTGTACAGATGTGGTCAGTATGTCATTAAAGTGGGCTGCCATCATTAACAATAGACAAAAAGTTAAAAATGTCAAAATATCCAATTCATAACAAATTGTTGGGACAAAAATAATCACTTTTCACTCAAGTCTTGAGCCACATTTGGTTTTGCTAGTGATGTAACTAGGGCCACATAGTTTGTTACAACTATAGGTCTTAAAATATGTAACAGAAAGGAAGTGAAACCAACAATTTAATTACAATTCGACAAGCAATTTATTTCCCTAGAATGCAAAATGAAAATTCAAATTAAATTCCAGATAATCCTAGATGTCCTATCATATGTCAGAAAATAATGTTCCAAATAAATTACAGTATCCTTGAATGTCCTGATATACCAGACCACTCCGGTGGCGTAGTTGTTAGAACGTCCGCCTCGGATGCGGGACGTCGCGGGTTCGAACCCCGACCGAGTCATATCAAAGACTTATAAAAATGGTACTAGCAGCTCCCTCGCTTGGCGCTCAGTATTAAGAGATTAGTGTTAGGACTGGTCGGCCTGGAGTCAGGATAATGTGACTGGGTAGGGCATGATGCTATATCGGCCTGGTGTCAGAATAATGTGACTGGGTGGGGCTATAAACACAACACACCCTGATATACCAATAGTCTTCAATGTCCTGGTATTCCAATGATGCAATCCAGAATGTCTTTAAATTCACAAAAGTCCAAGTAATGTATCAATCCGACGTCAGTGAGTAAATCCAATGAATAATTGAAATAATCACCCTCGAAAAATGATTTTAGCAACACAACTACACTCAAAAGATTTGCTGCTACTGATCTAAAACATAAATAAATTATTTCTTTATCAACTTCCTGTTTATACAAATTTTCACTTGACCAAAGACAGACAAAACTGTGAATCACTCCAACAGGAAAACCAGTTTAATTGTAAGCAAGGCTTGACCTTGAAGCTGAATTCTAGTAAATATCTTGTTTAAAACTTACAATTTCATGGACAAATGTAACGTATGCAAAAGCTTCGCAATCCACAATCTTGGACAAAAGTCGAGCACACAGCATAAATTAAATATGCATAACAGGTGTTGAACTGTGTTGTGTTTGGGTTGCATTAAAAACTGTTGACCTACTGAACTATTTTATAATTGCAGTTTAAGTATTTCAGTGTTGCTTATACTGAATAAATGACCACGTACATGAATGATGTTCATTACTTATCATTGACTGTGGAAGTAGTGCCTATCATTTTCATACAGTCACATTATATCGTGTCTGTGATCACTCTCTTCTGGAAAAGTGAAATTAACTGTTGTCTTGAAGGAGGTCTCTTTTAGAGGCTAAAGAACATAACCAATGGTTCTAATACCAGGCCAAATGGTTTGATAAACACCACTGTCCCTAGCCACCACCCTGTGTTAAGTTCATGTCAATCTTTTGTTTAGTTTTTGTATCTGCTAGTCACTTCTGACTGGCAGCTGATGCTAAGTTTTCACGGCCGAATCAAGTCAAGTGTTGGGGAGGGGGTCCGAAATTTCAAAAGGGCTAATCTCCAAAGGATGTGTCTGCTTACTCAAAGTGCGCATAATACATAATAAACATTAGCAATAATAACACGATCATCAAATTTCAAGTGACTGTAAGTTTGTGTGTGTGTGTGTGTGTGTGTGTGTGTGTGTGTGTACATTTTTATCGGTCTCCGTTTATCCTGTTTGGAGTGTGGTCCGGGCACTCTGGATCCCCCCTACCCGGGCCTGGCTTTAATGGGGAATATCTACTACTCCTTAGTCAGAGTACCCAGGCCTTTAAAATGCTACTTCTTGATGGTTTTCAGAGTCACTACTAAATGACCTTGGGACAGGCATGTCCAAATGAAGTCAAAGGCCATAGAGCTCACACGAAGTAAATTCAATGTGTCCAGGCTGCTACAATTGGCCCCAGGGCAAGATAGATAATTTGAGATTATGGTAGATATGCATCAAGCAATGTCCTATTTCATGGTCCATATGCTTTCCATTGTGGTTATGTATGGAAAGCATTAAGGCGTCAAATCTGGGCCAGTCCGGGGCTGGTGGTGTATTATTCTCCAAAAGGTCACAGTTAAATCAAAGGGAATAAAACATTTGCAAACTAAATCGTTTGTTTATGGTCTCCCAAATGACGCATTTGGCCTAAATATAAATCATGGTCTTTTTTGTGCTAGAATATAAGCATATATGCTTTAAGTGGACCATCCTTAATTTGCAGCATTAGGTAGACCAAAATGTATCTTAGTAATTATACAAAGCATCAAAATATCTACAAAGATTCTTAAAAGTAACCAACATTTATATGCTTTTTTCATGTTAAATCTTCAGTTTTGTGGTCTCCCAAATGATGCAGTTTGGCATAGATATATATCGCGGTCTTCATTAAGCTAGAATTTAAGCATATATATTTCTAAAAACAGCTTTAAGTGGACCATCCTAAATTTGCAGCATTAGGCAGACCAAAATTTATCTTAATAATTATATAGAGCATTGAACTATCTATAAATATATGTTAAAGTAACCAACATCGATATCCTTTTTGCAACTTAAATCTTCAGTTTGAAATCTCTTAAATGATTTATTTTGGCATATATATCGTGGTCTTCTTTATGCTTGAATTTAAGCATTGGTCTCCATAATGATGAAAATAAACATACGGAATTTAAGTAGCCCGTGTATCTTGTATATTTTAAATTATTGCCCGGAGCATTGAAACCATGCAATACAAATCATATAAATGTTATTTAGTTATTTAAAAAAAAAAAAAAAAAAAAATCATGGATATTTGTATATTTTGAATAATTATGAAGATACATTTTTTTGGTCTG
>JAECUM010094659.1:0-21673 GCA_016617855.1 Megalonaias nervosa | reverse complement strand
GATACTCTAATTTGACAAAAGAAGAAACAGATGCCTTACACTCACTGAAAAGCAGAACAGACATCATAATTAAGCCTGCAGATAAGGGTTCCGCTGTGGTCGTTATGAATAGGGAAGACCACATTAGTGAAGCAAGTAGACAACTAAGTGACGCTAGGTTCTACCAAAAACTAGACCATGATCCAACACTGGAATATGCAAAATCCATCACTAATATTATTGACGAGGAGTACCAAATCGGGCACATAGACCAGCAAACGAGAAACTACTTAAGCCCAGAAAACCCAACGGCAGGTAGATTTTATCTTCTACCTAAAATCTACAAACATGGAAACCCAGCAGATCTATAATCTCCGGTAACGGGCATCCCACAGAAAAGATATCAGAATATTTGGATTATTTTATGAGACCACATGTCCACAAATTACTATCATATCTTCAGGACACGACAGATTACGTCATAAAAAGCAAAGCAAGCGAACCATTACTGCCAGATACATTGCTTGTTTCCTTAGACGTCACATCGTTATATACTAACACACCGCACAACGAAGGGATACAGGTGTGTAGAGAAGCAAGGGAAACAAGAACTGTAGACAATCCACCCACACACTTCCTAGTACAACTCCTGGAGCTTGTCCTAAAACTCAATAACTTTGAATTTAATGAAGAAAACTACCTCCAATCAATGGAACTGCAATGGGTACAAAAATGGCCCCGTCGTATGATAATATTTCATGGGAAAACTGGAGGGTCAACTTTTAACATCGGTTGAACTTACGCCATACCAGTAGGTACGCTTTATCGATGATACAGAAATTAAGTGGCAACATGGAACAGAAAGTCTGGGCGATTTCGTATCGAAGGCAAACAACTTCCATCCCTCAATAAAATTCACGGCTGGAGTCTCCAACTCAAACCACGTTTTCTTGGACACAACAACCAGACTGGTGGAAAACAAACTCCATACAGACATCTACTCGAAACCAACCGACAAACACCAATATCTCCTCCCAACCAGCTCTCATCCAAAACACTGCATTAGGAACATCCCATATAGCCAGGCACTGAGGATACGCAGAATTTTCTCGGACGATGAAACATTCCTAAAAAGGTCTGAAGAGCTATCAAGACATTTAATTTACCGAGGCTACGACAAAGACCTGATTGCGGAGGCAACCCAAAGGGCTAAACAAACAAACCGCGATGACCTACTAAAATATGGAAAGAAGGAAAAGGCTGATAGGGTACCATTTATCATAACCTACCATCCAGACAACCCCAAGGTAGGTAAAATCATCGGGAAACACTGGCAAATCGTGGAATCGTCGGAAGCACTAAAGTTAATCCTCCCAAACAAACCTGTAGTAGCCTACCGGAGACCAAAAAACTTCAAGGACTTCCTAGTCAGGGAGAAGCTAATGCCAATCACTAACCTAGACCACCCTAGTCAATCTGATCCCTGTGGCGATAAAAGGTGCAAAACCTGTCAACATATGATAGAGACCAGGACATTTTCTAGCACAGTGACTAGAGAAAAACTAAACATACATGGTCCAAACAAAACGTGCAAAACAGAGAATGTAATTTATCTCATCACATGTAAGATCTGTAGCCTTCAGTATGTCGGAGAAACTGAAAAGCTACACAGAAGGATCAACCTTCATAGATCTGATTGGATGACAAAGAAGCTGTACAGAAGCCCGGTCACTGAACACTTCTCCTCCCCTGGCCACACTTTCAGTGATATAAAACTTACTGCAATTGCTTACAGCCCAATATGGAGTTCCGAAACCAGGAAAGAAATGGAATCTTACTGGATACGCCGGCTTAGAACATTGAAACCAAGCGGTTTAAACCAAGAAGACTAGAAAAAGACAGCCATGCACACATAAAATTATTTATTTTTTGCGGCCGACACATTTTCTTTTAAATAATTCTCTAAATTTGCTTAATAGCCTATAATTACTACTATGATAATAAAATATCCGGGATATAATTTCTGTTTACATACATTTACATAAAACAACAGATGTCGTTATGGCTCGTCGATTTCTAGGTCAATAAAAATATTTTCAAACATCCGCAACAAATTGAAATAAATTAGTTGAAACATAATACATTTAAAGGTTTAATTCCTGTAGAAACAGCCATGTAAAGTTTTGCAAACACAACGGTGTTTGTGTTTTATTTGTTTGTCTTGTCTATCTTTTGTATTTGCCTTTGAAAAAGACTCATTAAGAATCGAAAGCGCTCAAGCTAGTTAGATACTAGTTTTGCACTGTTCGTTGTCAGTTTATTGCATTTATCTTAATCAATCCGTGACACACATGATCCCTTGCTGGATCCAGTGCACTTGAAAGGACTGTTATTCGCCATATGATTTGTATTATATATATATATATATATATATATATATATATATATATATATATATATATATAGAGAGAGAGAGAGAGAGAGAGAGAGAGAGAGAGAGAGAGCTGCCTTCTTGTTTTCTCTCCTTCCATTCCAAATGGAAACAGTCGATGTACAGTTGGTGATTATTAGTATTATCAATTAAGTAATGTTTTAACGAGTCCTAGGATGTCAATCTTAGGGTCAGTGAATACAGTATGCTTGAGTTTTTGTAGCTTTGGGTCTGTGAGACTCACGATGTGTAATCCATTTCTTTCAAAAACATTTTATAACTCGAAAAAGAGGTTTCCTAGACAAGACTGAAATGGTATATAGTTTCCATCAACCTGACCGGTACTAGAGCCAATATCGCTTGATTGGGATGTGCAAATGATTTGCTAGACGGTACTAATTAAGTGTGCATCATTACAAGTAGTGTTCTCTTCCTAACATTTGCAGTTTAAAGTTTACATGTATCCCAAATACTTATAAAATATTAAACTGAATCAGGAGATTAAAAATCCGGCTACCCCAAGAAAAATTTCTAACAGGACAAGTATGTATAATGATCAGATCTTCTGTACCAAGAGTCCCAGTAAGGCACCTGTCGGTTTCGTGATGCAGATCGTGCCCTGCCAAAGTTCAAATAATAAGAGACAAGAAAATAAATAACAGCATTTCTCCTATTCCAAGTATGAATCAGCTGTAATTATGAGTGTAATTTATATCCAATTCTTAATAGAGTTCTCGTAACGCCGTATCATTGGAACTAATACCAAGAACTCATCGGGGAATAGGACCGAAGACCATCACATTGTGACTTGCTTAAAAAGACATAATATGTGATTTGTATTGAAAGTATAATGTACACGTACTTAGATGCATGCATTGATCCGCATCATTCCCTCTGGCGCGCATGATTAATTTGCCAAAGTCTGCTAGATCTATCTCGTCAAGTTCTTCTTTTAACTATAGTGGATCCAGGGAGAATACGTAGATGCATCAGGTTGTATGCCAGAAAGTTTGATAGGTTCAGGAGTGTAACTACCAAAAGCAAGACCTTTGTGGCTTGGTGATAGTAGATTCTGATGTTCATCTTGCTGATAGGGATAAGATCCAACGTTATGCTCAACGTCGTTGTTTGGAGCTGACGCAGTCGTGATGGGCAATATTTCAAGCGATAAGAGTGTGCTCGAGTGGTTGGTTTCAACATTTCAAAGTTTGGCTACTAATGGCTGCGGTTTTGTTTAAAATGTTGACAGTTGTTTTGTTGGTTGGCTGGTTGGGTTATTTTTCCTTTTCATGCAGTTGTTTGTTTGTTTTTTTAGGGGGAGGGGGTATTATGTTTTCTTTCTTTTAAGATTTGTTTTGATATCTGTAAGTGAAGAATGTATCGCATCAATCATGAACGTTATGTTCTTGCTGAGGATATCCAAAAGTTGATATTAGAAACAAAATTACATTAAGCTGTAACAGCACCTAAATTCCACCCACGGTTCGTTTAAATCATCAACCCAATCGCAGGAAAAAAATGTAATTAACATACAAATGTACACAGCCTTGCTATCTGCTTGCCTGCGGCAAACGACGTATGCGAAATACAAGGTTTATATTTAATGAAACAAACGATGAACTGAGATAATTACAGGCATTTGGTTGATATGGAGTATTCCATGCACCTTTAACGAGCCGATTATGGTCAAATATTAGCAACCATTTTCAAACATTGCGCTAAAAACTGCGAGAAAACGTAATGCACATGAACATAAATTCTGCACTCAGGTTGCTTGAACTCTCCATGGCCATGCTACTTAGTGTACACTAGTATATAGTAACATGTACCCCAAACCGGAAACTGTTGCAATGGTCGCTTTAAATAAAATCCAGATTTAACAAAGCTGGAGTAATATCAAAATGGTATTCTTTTAGGCTCAAAATAATTGGCATTTCTCCAGAGGATACAAGATTACAGACGAACGGTTTACGTGAATCTTAATTTCGTTTTCTTCTTCCTAATAATGTTATTTAACTAAATCTTATAACAAGAAAAGAACCATAGACTGGATGAACAGAATAGATAAATTTTAACAACGCTACCAAGTGCATATAAAATAGAGCCTGATAATGACATCATGGATCGTATCACACAATAATGTTTCAATTACGTCTAAAAACATAATTTCACTGGGGCTTGTAATCTGACATCGCCCAGCAAGATTGCCATGTCAATACTGTGCAAACGGGACAAGTTTTCACGCTTTTTAACGTGGCTTAGAGGGGCAACTCAGCAACTGATGCCGACGCTACGGGAAGCACTTATGACACAAGAATAAGTGCTGGACTATGCAGTTGCCAAGAAAACAAAAAAGACCTCCTTCTTGGATCAAAGTCTGTTCTACAGTTTTATTGGCCCAAAAAATAAGAATTCCAATCCACATTATATAGTTGAAAGAGCCAATTATGCCCAACGTTCCCCGTGTTAACTCAGAGCTATACTAAATGACAATGTCTAGTGTCGTTGTATAAACATGACGTGCTAACAATCGTTAAAACGCATGCACCTGAACATAAAAGTACCGAGTGGATTACTGACCAAAAGTTTATCACCACAATGAAATTATTCCGTGTTGCAAAATATATAAGCCTTGTATGACGTATCATACATGAGCTAACTATCCCAAAAACTCCATGATATCTTCAATGTTCCATTGCATCTGTTCAACTTTCTGGTATCATCTAAAGACTTCTACTAAAATCAACGAATTTTTGTTCATCAGCTGATACAAATTGACCAACAAGAAAAGCATTGTACTACATCTCCCATGCTTCATCAGTCAATTCGTAGAGAAGCTCATATGTCAAATTCTAACAGTTTATCAGTCAATTAGTAAAGGAGAAGTGCGTACAAAAAGACTGAAGTGATGAGTACAAAGAGGAAAGGCATGTGAGAGATTTAGTGTTAAATAAACAAGGCTGGTACCCGAAAAGAACTGACTGTGCCAATAAGAACTCGATGTAAACGTCTTTCTTAGCGACGTAATACTCGACAACCTGTTGCAGGAAGATTCTCTCTCTCTCTCTCTCTCTCTCTCTCTCTCTCTCTCTCTCTCTCTCTCTGTATCCCTTTGAATATATATACTTATATATATATATATATATATACATATATATATATATATATATATATATATATATATATATATATATATATATATATATATTATTAAAAATAAGATGTGCATGTTTATTGACATTTACCATGACTGTACGAAATATGTAGCTTCTTTTCAAACTGTGAGTGTTTCTCTCGCCGTCAAATTCAATTTCAGCACAAAGACTTTAAAAATAGCGTATTCCCTTATTACACCATAGTATCTCACAATTTAGGACAAGGTGGACATTCCGTCACGCAACAACCCTTACAATACAAATTACTTATTAAATACTACATACAAGACAATACGTAGCTTGAATCGGTATACAGACTGATATTTAATGCCGCAGGATCCACTTTCAATGATTAGATTCAATTTAAAAAAGCGCTATACTTCATGTTATATGAAATCTCGAAGTTTAGGCCGTCAGAAAAACAAGCCTGTATTTTGCTCAAAATCGACCTTTCCTAATGTGTGTATGCATTTCATTCTAACCTAAAGACAAATTCTTTAAAATAAGGATTGATATTATGTCGAAATACAACACACAGTTGAAACATGAAACACTTGATACTGATATGGGCCAATAACAAATAAATCCCTTTCTAATTAAAAGAGACAATTTCTACAAAAACATCTCATTTTTCTATTTCATTCCTTCTTACTCAAAGTCCACAGGAATTAACAACTTCCAACCACTATTCGAACCGTTACTAATAAAGCGATACCGCACATTTATCCCCTCCCCACACCTCTCTTTGTAGCCGCCATTAAACGATACCTAATCTTTACAAGCATATCTAATTTTGCTAGTTTAAAGTCGTTTGCAGACTTCATTTCCGTTCACTACTAAGCATTTAAGCTTACAAACTGAAGTTGTGCGCTATACTGAATTTGAATAATACACTATGGAAATCTTTCGTCCGTGGACCCTAAGATAATACAAAGGAGACAGATTCGTGTGTACGTGTAAAGCCAGATTTAAATTTGCATGCAAAACGATCTCTCCGTCCATTATCTGACGCACTTATAAAGCGTCAGTGACAACAGTTACGGTAAAATGAAAATTGTAAAATGCATCCTTCAGTATATTTAAATATGCATAGGTCTCATCTGACCAAACAACACAAAGAAATGAAATATTTTATGACAACCGTTGACAGAAAGTAAACAAATCACTGTAGGAGGCGCGGTAAACACATTATAAACGTTGACTGAGGCGACATACGAAGAGAATCAATAATACTATATGGGGGGGGGGGTTTCACACAAGTTATAGCTTATGATATTCCAGTATTAACAATCGATATTTAATTACTGATGCCCCCTCCAAGGTATGCACATAAAAAACGAACATCATGTTCTTTCTAAGATTACACAAACGCTGTTCTGTAGAAATAAAAGTAACATATGTTGTACTGTTGGTTTTGTCAATTCAAGCCCTGGATCTACACAACTGCCTATGCAAAAGAATTTAAATATTTCAAGTTTATTCTCTTCCATGGGGGGGGGGGGGTTAAAGTGTATTTTTATCACATTATTGGCTATTATTTGGATGAAATTGGAGGTGTCGTTCCGACGGACACACGGAGTTTGCCCAACCAGATTCGCAAGGGCGAATATTGAACTCGCAACCCTTGGATTACGAGCCTTACAGCTACAAATGGAGTTAGTGTGGTTTTCGAACTATTCCTATGAAAAACAGAAACATGTAGAGAGACAGAGAAGAAATGAAGGGAAAAACTCTTGCAAAACTGGTTTCATTTGACAGGAATTTCCCAGGAAATCATTTAATGGTCATTTAGGAATTAAATGGAATTTCGAACTTCCTTAATTCATGATTCTTGTGAACTGTATCTTTTTTAAATTTATTTTTTAGCTTGTTTTACTTGGGATTTTGGGGTGACTTAAATTAATTTTAACTATGTAATATTTACCATCTACTATTGCATTGCTTTCCTTTTCCTGGACTTTAGTCCCGAGTCTAAGATAATTAATCCTCCTCCAGTTAGTATCGGAGGGCCAAAATAGAAAAGAACACGATCCCGTTCTGACTCCTTAGTCAGTCAGCGCACGGAATACTACCCTCCTTTGACTTCGAACTAGAATAGAAAAGGATGGAGGATAGAATCTTTGTAATAATATTATGTAGTTATTATATAATTAAAATCAGTCCCCAAAAGTACATTTTAATAGCAGTAAAGCATTACCTGCCACTATTGCGTTGCTGAATATACTAGTCAGGAGGAAACCGGATGGCCTCAACAAATCTGGCATCGAAAACTACTGTAACCTCATGTTCGTGTGTTCAATAATGTAAGCTGGTAGAAGGCTGGGCCACCACTTGTGTCATCAATATAGTGCTTAACGGAAAAACACCTTTGCTCTGATGCGTCAAAGATTAAACTTAAACGGAGACGATTCTTATAACATCATCTGGGGATAATAAGTGATTCAAATGTGCCGATGATGTAACAAAAATTGCCATATCTTCGTTGCCTTTAATTCTCACGACAGGTCCCTCTTAGAGAAGGACTGATTTGCTATCTTGATAGTGGGGTCAATCCACCTGGAAATAGTGGTCGCCTAATTATCAAAGGAACTCTTATCAGGTACAGCCGCAGCACAGACACGACTGAGACTGTGAAACTCAATAGGAAGTGGAATTACTGCAGGTAGCTGGTTCTTAGTCAAAAATCTAGTCTGGCAAACAAGATCAACCAAATAATAATTACTGCTGAACCTTAAACAAAGCAACCCTTTCCTAACAGCATGGCATAAAGCTCGTCCCTTGTCCTAATAACGCTAAACAGAACAGATAGACTTTCGTAAGGGTAAGGTTCTTGAAGGAAGCTTGATTCAAAGCTTTATTATGGGATTTTGACAACACCCAGAGAACGCACGAAAGATTAGCTAAGCATTAATGAGCGAAATACCCGATGAGTTCAGAAAGAAGACGATCCGACCCAACGGAAGTAACCCTAAACAACCTGAGAGTGTCAGAAAGGGCTGCAAAAAAAAACCCTTAACAGTGGACACCAGACATTCTCTTTCCTTGAAAAGGAAAAGAAGACAATCTACAAGTGCGCTCAAAGGGGAGGCAACTAGATTCAGCCCCTTTCCTACTGCAACAATCCCAGATTCTCCACTTTGCATTGCAAACCCTTTAGCCTTTAAAACTCGATCATGCAGCTGGCAAACTTGTTCTAAATCTGGTCATTTCGATTTCATCGCTTAAGACAAGCCTAGAGTGAAGGTGGGCAACTGTTGTATTGGCGAGACCTCCTGTGCTGCAACAGCAGATCACTCCAATGCCGTAATCTCCTCGGCTCATCTACTAATAAATCTAGTTGGTCGCTGAACTACCACATTTTTGGGACAACAAGGGGACTGCCACGATGAGCCGACCAATGGAGATTCTGACATGGTTGAGCGCCTGCGGAATTCTCTTGGAAGGTGGGGATGCGTACACGGAGAGACGATCCCACATTAGACTGAAGGCGTCCACTGCCCTAGCCCTCTGGTCTGGTGCTTGAGCGACACAAATAGGTAGCCTGATGTTCTGCTTCGTATCAAACAAGTTCACCAAGGATTTCATTCCTACAGAATTGTGTTGAGATCATTCTATGAGGTCCGCACGACCTCTTTAAACATAATGTTCAGCAGGATTCCACTTGTCTGGAATGTGGCGGCCTCAGAGAGTGATCTCCTCGGAGACTGCCGATGATGTTCCAGACTGCAATGAGAATGAGCATATGTGCATCCCTGACGGATAAGGTACGCAACTGTTAGAGATGACTACAGCGCAAGTAGGTGGGCATAACCCTGTAATGCTAAAAACACTGCCCGCATCTCAAAGTTTTTATATGGCATGTCGCTTCTTCCTTAGACAACTATCCCTTCAGAACAACACACACTGGTTCCCGGTGAGCACCCCATCTTGAATGTAATGCACCAATGTAACGAAAGGAGTGGAGTTCGAGAATTTGAATCTTTGCATAGGAGTTTTGGGGTGTAGCGCCATTTTCAGTACATGGTAGAATATACATCGCCTATCACAGTGGATGAAGAACGCAAGATTCCCGGGAAGAACCGCCGACCCACAGAGAGCTACAGGCCCACATTTCACATACCAACTTTGGCCAAGCCGAGACTCGAACCCACGCCGTCAAAAGTGAGATGTCTATTATCTGCAAAACAAGCGCCTACGACCAACAGGCCACCCGGGGATCCAGATGTGAATGTGAACCTTGGTCAGACAGTGGCCAAGATTTAGCCACAAACGCCAACACAAATCGGACTCCAAGGGGATCCGAGCTGATAGAGGGTGCAAGTAAAATCTCTTCAAGGAAACCAACTCCGCAGCAAATTCAGAGTCCGCAGAGGAAAGCGATAATGTCTAGCCAATAACGAGAATTTGACAATAAGAGCCGCAATAAGGGACAGGATCTGAATGATCTGGAGGAACACAATTTCTCCCTTGGCTGGTGAGGAAATTCATCTCCACGTATACGAAGTCCTTTGAATGAATGAGAAGCGAATCATCTGGGTTTGGCATAAGACTGAAGCGGGTGAATGTTGACACATAGAGGGAGAGGTCCTTCAGAAAAGTCTCACTGAGGACATTGTGCATCAACCAATTGTCATACTACTGGAGAATGGGGATCCCTAACGGCCTCAAATGGGATGCAACTACCACCATCACCCTGGGAACAAAAAACACACACCTCTAGTGCCAGAGATTTTGAAATAAGGAGATTGAAATTAAAATACCTCTTGGCCAAAAAAAAAAAACAAAACAGATGTACTTTATGTGTGGAAGAAACTTGGGAAGGTCAAGGTACAAAACCAGAAGATCGAAGGAGACCGCCCAGTCGTAGGCCATTATGTCTTTCCTGAGTAATGCGGTAGTCTCCATCTTTCGCGAAGAAATCTCTTCATGATCGAAATATTCCACCCTTGCTCGATCCATTCTGCTGCCTGGCTAACTACGTTCCCTAGAAAATCTCTGTAAACTTCCGCACCGTCTAAGAGTCCAGAGACAACAGAAGACAAGATATTGCCACAGAGAGAGACTCTGCTGACTGAAAAGAAATTTTGTTTGTCCTTAGCGCCAGAAAGCTTAAGACACGTGTTTGATGGGAAAATGCGGTAACCTTTGTTTACCGTCTTATCGAACATCGGAACGTTCTCTTCCTTCAGCACCTGGCTCAAAAGATTGGTAGCAGTTGGGAACCCAATTGGAGGGGTGGGACAGTCCGTGGCCACCGGTTCCTCTGAGAATTGAGAACTTGTTTAAGTCTACCATAATGTAAATCACATCATCATACTGAACCAACTCCCGAAGCAACAAGGACTGGCCCTCCCAGTGTTTCTTTTCGAAAACGAACAGGAGAAAAATGCGACTAACCTCATCCCGAGGTCGCTCTCAGGAGTGGGATCGTGGTGATGAAACTCAATATGTGGACTTTCTAAGAGGTGAGTGGCTGTCCCCCATTTTTATTGGTCCATGCAGTAGTAAAGAATAGGTCCAAGGCCTGTCACTTAGACCCTACATTGAAACCAAAACAGGGATATCCATGGCGCTTTTGGGTGAAACGAATATTCAATTCCCTTAAGGGGGTCCCTTTCTCATGTAGGAATTACTGGAACATAGAAGGGTGATATGTTGATACGATCTCCGTCCCTAGTTCAGCGAGTACAACGCGACCCATTATCCCCATCGCGCTTAAACGGTAACATAGGTACGGGGAGATGTGGACTGCGGACATCAATCCGATCCCGCTCTCAACACCAATAATTAAACTCCAGTTGACAGATACTCGGTGTTCAAAGCTTGGTGACCAGTGCTGGTACCCGGCGCACGATGCCCGGAGTCCGGTCACCGGACAAATGGTGATCCTGTAACGAAGATCTAATGGACTAGCCCACATCGAATTTATCCGAATGAGATCGCCGTTCTTCCTTCTCGTGAAGACACAATACACTTATCTCATTCACTGACCCTAAGCAACTTGCTCATGTGCCCGTCCTCCCTTGTGAGAAGCCACTTATCGATTCCTCAGCGGCACTGAAGGTATGGTAACAAATGTACAAAGAGATCAGATAACACAAAAAAGAAAGGGCCCTAAAAAGTAGGTGAAATACATTTAAAACTGAAAAAGACGGCAATTTTCGATGAGTGATGTGGCAACGTTTAATGCGTACGTCATTCAAGCAAAATGGTGGGCGGTTTTCTGTATGTTGGCTATGTTTAAGGAATCAGACTGGGACATACCTTAGACTGGCTACAAAAGTCCTGGAAATGGAAAGCAACGCAATAGTACCGGGTAATGTCTTAACGGCTATTAAAATATGAACAAAGTTCTGAAAATTTCAATGATGAATCTCAAGAAGAACACATCTATATTTTATCCATTGTTTACATATATTGTCGAAGTACACAAGAAAGCTGCCTGCATAAATACAAACGTATCAAATAATGGCGTAATGTTTCCTGCATCACATATGCGATTGTAAACATTATGTATGCTTCTTACAAAGGATTGGCAAAACTTTTTAATTATTTCAGTATCTTGTGCCACGAAAGAGTCCGAACTGCATATGTTGATGTGGATTTAACGCCATTTTCAGCACGCGATATTCTATACATAGCGGCCAGTGTAACTCAAGGAGGAAGAACCCTGAAAAACACGACAAGAAGCACCGACCCACTGGAAGAAACTCTCACATACCGAAACTAATCGAGCCCGTGACTATAGTAGTAAGACAAAGTGGGGTTATGAGCGCGTTTCCATTATTTTCCCTAAAATCAAGTACGATTTTCCTGAAAATAAACGTAAAGTTTTTAATTTTTTTTTTCCTTCTGTGAATTTCCATAATAATATATTTATTTTCCCAAACAAACATGATTTTACTAATTATTTTTTAAGTGTTAAAACTTATATTTAAAACTAATTTCTTACAACAAATTTGAAACAATTATATTACTCTTTTGATGATGGAAACGCGTTCAATAACCCCACTTTGTCTTAATACTATATTTATGTTACAGAGTTAGTTCTATATTTTATGTCATATAAAATTTATTTAATTAATTTACATAAAATTATGTAAATAAATATTACATAAAATTATATAATGACCTTTGGTTATGGCAGAGATTACATGTTGAGTTCCGTCGAAAGTTTTGCAATATCTGTTGGACAATTTAATATTGCTCCAAGTAGTTCATTAGCAAAAATAAATTCCTATAAAAATCGTATACAAATAATTGCCTTCAATTTATCAACAGAAGAAATTAAAAATTTTAAATCACTAAACGCTGCAGCAGAAACATTTAAAATACGCGCTGATAAAATCAGTCAAAATAATTATTTTCTGATGGCTCCTACTGTATCTGCTTCAGAGTCAAGTATAAATCTGACCAAGAAAAGATCAATGACCTGATGTCAGATCCGTTAACAGATATTGACACGTACTTCATAAACAATCTTCCTGAACAACGGCGGCAACGATTACTTTCTAGTCTTGTAGTGGCCGAACGCAAGCGTGTTTACGCCGTCAACACAATAACGCTTGTCGTCAAAATTAGGTAAACCCTGTTTAATAACTCTGTCAGTACATATTTGGTGTTTATATGATAGTCTCGTGGTCATTTCGGCAAGATGCTTCTCATTGTTGAATAACACCGACAGATAATCATCGTGAGTGACATTATTTTTCACAACAGATTTTTTCACACCTTTCAATTTTGTGTTTCCTTTCCAGCAACAGTTCTCAGCGAGTACATCTTACTCCGCAATCCAACAAACTCCCTAACAATACCAAAACCGAATTCGTCTTTCATCAACCCCATTACCTTTTTATTAGTGGGATCATGGAAAGGATTATCCCGCGGAACGTCCGATAAATCGAATAGCTCCTTGTTGTTATAAATATCCTGATAAACATCATCAGCAAATATTTCGAAAACGAGCGAGTCGGTGTCAGTAAACAACAAGTTCGAATTAGGCCAACCACGCTTTACAAAATTATAGTGAAAATCGTACATGAGCCATTTCGATGTTTCTAATACTGTTGCACCAACAAATATCGGTTTGTCGAGAATTAAGTTTGTCTTATGTTTCTTGACCATAACGAGTATTTCGTTTATGCGTATCATTCCAGAGAACTTCTCTGATGCAACTAATTTACTACAGCATTTGACGCTATTGACGAGTTCGATATCAACTCTGTTACGAATATTTTCCATAGCCTTGCCGAAAACAGAGTTATTCATAAGTTTGAAAAAGTCTTTTTCGAAATCAGTTGTTGCCGCAGTTCGCGTGTCGTTATTGAATTTGATACAGTCGGACATCCAACGCGATTGTTTGACACGCAATATTTGAAGAATTTTTCTCAAGATCAAACCGTGACCAAGCGCTTGTTTGAGATTTCTGTAGTGACAAACGTAATTACGTTTATGCAACAAAGTAGGCACTAATTTTTTGATTGAACAAGGTTTTCCACGCCGATTCGACAATTGTTCTCGTGATAATAGCGAATCTGGTATAACCATTTTCTCAGGCAGAAACGGATAATCGTTATGTAAATCATGCAACATATCAGGATAATCAACATCAACTTCAAGATAATAAGTGTGACCAGCATCGGATAAATCTTTTGTTAAATTACTCGTATCATCTAAGAGGTATTTTTCAGTTACCCAGCACTCGCAACAAACCGGCATAGCTTGTGACATTGCCCAGCTATATAACGCGTTTTTGTCAAGGTATATGATGTAATAAGAAGGTTTAGCAGGACTGTAATCGCTCATTTGCTGATGAACTACTTAGAACAATATTAAATTGTCCAACAGATCTTGCAAAACCTTCGAAGCAACTCAACATGTAATCTCTGCCATAACCAAAGGTCATTATATAATTTTATGTAATATTTATTTACATAATTTATGTAAATTAATTAAATAAATTTTATATCACATAAAATATAGAACAAACTCTGTAACATAAATATAGTATTAAGACAAGGTGGGGTTATTGGGCGCGTTTCCATCATCAAAAGAGTAATATAATTGTTTCAAATTTGTTGTAAGAAATTAGTTTTAAATATAAGTTTTAACACTTAAAAAATAATTAGTAAAATCATGTTTGTTTGGGAAAATAAATATATTATTATAGAAATTTCAAAAAAGGAAAATTTTTTAAAAATTAAGCTTATTTTCAGGAAAATCGTACTTGATTTTAGGGAAAATAATGGAAACGCGCTCATAACCCCACTTTGTCTTACTACTAACCCAAGCGGACAGAGGTGAGACGGCAGTGATTGGCGAGTGCTTTTGACCACTTGGCCACCTTGGGCCCCCATGAAAACTTATATTACTTTAGGCATTTGTTGGATATTGGACATTCCATGTACATATATGATGTTGCCTACACGGGATATAAATCTGGCCGAA
This sequence comes from Megalonaias nervosa, assembly GCA_016617855.1. Lineage (NCBI taxonomy): Eukaryota > Metazoa > Mollusca > Bivalvia > Unionida > Unionidae > Megalonaias > Megalonaias nervosa. The sequence goes on along the minus strand of JAECUM010094659.1, from coordinate 6,661 downwards.
CGATGCAGAAAATGAAGCTTGTTTCTGCAATAAAATATATTCCGCATATAGGAACTCTTCAATTCATCTTTCCTTATAACTGCGTTTTGAGGTACATAAGCTGCTGTTTACTCTGTGGTCATAACATGCCAGGCATAGTAACGCAAAAGATACAGCCTACACGTCTAGCCAGGTCACAATAAAAACCCTTGGCTACAACTTTAGCAAAACTATGGAGATCGACAATGAAGGCTAATGTTCTTTTAGGAAATGTTACCTATATTTCTTCCTTTACTATCAAAGTGAAACAGAAGCAGAAAATAGACTTATGTCTCAGTTCTAAAATTAAAAAAATATCAAATATTATACTATATGGTAGACCAATAAATACACATCATGGATACAAGAATGACATACAAATATGAAAGTCTTTAATCAATCGTAAATTAAGTACCATTTTTATATCAGTGAGGGTTGAAATAATTAAATATGTGGCAACTACCCATCTGTTTAATACACCGAAACACACATTATTTAGATTCTAAAATTAATGTAAAACTAGCAAGCCAGCGGCATATTCATCGCCATAGCATTATTAATATGTATCGTCGGCCTCCAGCAGCGTCATGATCATATATAGTATCACAAATCTCTCTCTCTCTCTCTCTCTCTCTCTCTCTCTCTCTCTCTCTCTCTCTCTCTCTCTCTCTCTCTCTCTCTCTCAAAGGATCTATTGCTCGAAAATATGTCGAAGAGATGTAATATAGATTTCTAAAATTCATGGCCATCCCCTGATCTTGGTAGTCATATTCACAATAGATTCAAATTTTGCATGTACATTCCATTAGTCTCAAACAAATATCATGTATACTTTTCGTGAGACAATCGATATAACTTGTTTATCGTGCAGCCCAAATCAATGTAAATTATGTCTGGATGCACTGTACAAAAGAATACACTTACAAATTGTCAAATGTTTGACGCGAAACAAATAAATGGACTACTTTCTGCCGGGGAGTTGAAGTATCAAATATGGCCATATTCAAATCAAATAATGATAACCTTTGGGTGATAAAATAAAAAATATGCGATTAAAACGTATTGACATGTAAATAAATTTCAATTCAACTATTTAAAACTGTCAACATCTTAAGCCGAAGAAACAAGAAACATCCTTAAGAAATACCTTGTATACCGAGACGACCTGTCGATATATCGGAAAGACATTCATGAAATATTAGTGAGGACAAAATCTTAAACGAAACTGTGTTCTCCAAGTAATCTTGACCCATCTGACCGCGAGAACGTATAATTTCAAGGAAAGACCATTTTGCTTTTAAAACTCGATCGAACGTAAAACCATAGTTACTTACATAAAATCCTAGCCACCAGCATAAAAGCACCAGCTACCCAACATAAAAAAAACAAACTTAGTTATCATTATTAGAAATTTTCGAAAATAACAGTCATTACAAAACATATAATAAATTTTACTTGTATCATTCATTTTCTTGCATAGATTTATTTCTTTATTTAGATTTAATGCTCCAAACTCCGGCAAGATATCAAGTTTGTTCCGCACTATCATCATGTTATAAGTGAAGGATCATAAATATTACAAACGTAATCTGTGTTCTATCCACGTTGAAGATCTTTAATCAAAATGTACAAGGCAGTGTTGTTTATAGGCAACACAGTAATATATAATACCGCGATATACTGGGTTTCCTACAGTCATCATCCCAAAAAAGCTTTGCAAAAAGAAAAACAAGGGAGGGAGTGTCAATTGATTTGTTCCCATCGTCGGTTTTGGGTGACGCATAAATCATCAGGTTGTGACACAATCGGACAGTGACAATACTCGGTCTACACTTCACTTTACGAGTCTCGATCAAACCGATTCTCGCATGACTCTAGTTATCTACGCAAAACGTGTCCGGTAAATGTGAGGCTCGACTTATTATAACACAGTTGCACGATTTGTACAATGTCCGTACACAATAAAATTAGCTGTACATGTTCTATTTACGAAGCTGAAATTGCAAACACAAATTGGACCATTGTGCAGTTCATTCCCGTCAAAAATAACCTAGCCAAACTGTCATAAAGAATCTCAACTATAAATAAAAACTCAGCTCGAATTTGGCATGCTGATTATTTGCAAGCTATTTATAAAAATCATGAAATTGGATTTACTCTCGGAAAAAGACTGGTTATTTTGGAGCTAACAACAAGATAATAACCTTAACTTGGACTCTTGAAAGTGCTTTTAAATAAAAGATTTTTTTTTTTTTGAATAGTATGAAAGTGAGGCCAGGCTGCGTGAACTTTAGATGGAAAATTCGCTATTTGGTCATTACCATCATTTTCTCTCTCTCTCTCTCTCTCTCTCTCTCTCTCTCTCTCTCTCTCTCTCTCTTAGTCGAGCGATTGTCTGGTTGAAACAGAATAGTGTTGGTGTACTGTTGTTTGAGCCACACTTACTTCATTTACCCTAGCTTCATTTACACCGGCTCATCTACGCTCCATTACGGGGAAACAACTGGACTCCCTCTTCTTTTTCATTTTACTCTTGTGCACAATTTTACATATATTTACCTTTAATCTTCATTGCGACAGGAAGAAAAAAAATACTACGTATCTTAGAAACTAAATATACTTCACTAAATAGTGTAAAAGGACTTAAAAAAGGCCAAAACACAATGATCAAAAAGACCAATTTGGACCAATATTGGCAATGGGAGAGAAACCTGTACGAAGTATGTGCCTCTCAAAAACCATCCAAAATTACAGCATATTAATCGTTTAAAGTTACACAACGTAATATTATAATATTTGTTCAGTTATGTATTGTGCATAGCTACCCTTCAAGTCATATATGTCGTCATGTATTAAAATGTATCCCATATTGTTGACCATTAATACAGACATGAAACACTGAAAGTTAGTATTTAATGTTGGGACTTGTGTGAATTATTTTAACATGAGCCATATTCTACTTATATTTCATAATTTCAGATTTTATCACAGATACTATTCTGTCCTAGGGCACATAACACTGGTCAGGGATATAAAACTCCATGCTATATAATGTAACATGTGGTACTGACACGCATTATTCTAATCGGAGACGACTGCAAAACTCGAAATTTCAATGCTTCTTACAAAACTCAGTATCAAATGAAATATGACTGTAATAAACTAAAAGGCTGTCATTATTTTGTTTTTCTCTATGAATTATTCAAAAACTAATATTCTGAATTAATTTCTATCGATTGGCTGATTGAGGTCTACTCGAGGGACTGGGTCTTTGTTATAAAACCTCCAAGCTCTTGGCATAATCTCAAATGCAATCACAGGTCAAAAATGAAAGTCGCAGATAGCGTTTCCTATTTTTTAAATAAATAATGTAGTTGATTGCCGCCAGCATTTCCCATTTTTATAACCAGTGTAATTTACAGCAACTAGCATTCCCCCGTTGTTGTTTTTTTTTTGGGGGGGGTAAGGTTGGGGCTGGGGGGGGTGTTTTTTGTTTTGTTGTTTGTTTTTCTTTTCTTTTTTATCAACAGTGTAGTTTATTGTAATTCTCGGCTAATGGTTTTATGCGTCACAGCTCTTTGTGAGAACTCCTATATGATATTACTCTTCAGTAAAATTGGGAGATGATAAAAACAGCATAGTGTGGCAAATACGTATAATTTGAACATGTTGCATCCTGCTCAAATATCCAGTGGTACAAGCATCTTCGAAACAAACAATAAAAAGGAAAATGAAAATACCGCTACAGCCATTAAATTGAGTCTCGCTTGTTCTAACATGGCATGATCCAAAATCCTATCAAAGACATTAGAGCAAGAACAAAGTTCACTTTGACTTCCTTTTGACTGTGGTAAGCACCAGCCATCAAGTTTCATAATCGCACATATAACAGTGTCAAAGAAACTGAACCAAATGTGAAACCGTAACGCAATCAATTGATCACAGAAGTAGATCAGCGCGACCTTTTTTATGACTGTGATGAGCAGTACCATCATGACGAAACCTATCAAGCTTCATTAATGTACATCCAAAAGTGTGTGTCTGTTCTGTGTGTGTGTGTGTGTGTGTGTGTGTGTGTGTGTGTGTGTGTGTGTGATTTTTGGATTCTTAACGTAGCCTTTTCAGTCATAATCGCTACGGTGTCTGCATTGTGGCAATTTATAGTGATGTCTAGCATTGGGGCATCAGGACTGGCTGCGACTACCATTTTTTATAAGTCTTTGGTATGACTCGCCTGGGGTTCGAACCCGCGACCATTCGCATCCGAGACGGAGGCTCTAACCACTTAGGCCACCCGAGCGGTCATATCCAAAAAGTAAGAGAAACAAAGCTAAATGCAACAATGGAAAACTGATGCATAATCCAACGGCAATAACCATAATGCAGTCAGAAAGGTGATACCTTTGCATTGCTTATACCTCATGGGCGATACATTGCTGAACGATATGCCAAAAACCTTTAATTTACAGCATTTCCCTCAGTACTATGCGTGGTCTTAACTAATACGATTTACTTGATTAGACATACAGTTAAACTTGATATGAGGAACACTTCTTTGGCAGACCACCTGTTTTGTGCAACCTGGGCTCAGTTCATTAAAATTCTCAAAATATATCCTCAGATTGAGATTTTACATTATATGGCTTATGATACTTCAAAACAATATCAATATATTTCACCAAGGTACAGATAGCGTGAAGAATGCAAAACCATATTTAGCTTTAAACTTTTAACACACGCAACCAAGGTAATCTTGATTTTAAAAAAGGGTTGAGGATATTTCAGATTTTCAGTTAGAAGGAGAACTTTCATGATGGTTAATCAAAGCAGAGTGAAATTCTTTTTGCATGAATGAATTTCTTATATGGTGTGATAACCTCTTCTGAAAGACCGCTTATCTCAAGAGACTTCTTTGTTGCTTTTCGGTCCGGCGGCTCAGGGTAACTTACTGTTAAACCAGCTTTATCGTAATTTAACATTAGTTATAAGACTGGGACACAGTATATTAACCTACTGTCAATGTCACTTTGCATTATTATTACCAGTATCCTACTACATTGTTACTAGCAGTATCCTTCTTCATTATTACCCGTCTCCCTCACAACAGTATTACCAGTCTCCCCTCACAATATTACCATTTTCCCCTCACAATATTATTACCAGTCTCCCTCACAACAGTATTAACATTCTCACCTTACAATATTATTACCATTCTCCTTCACAATATTGTTACCATTCTCCCCTCAAAACATTATTAACTCTCCCCTCACAATACTATTACCAGTCTCCCCTCACAACAATAACACCATTATCCCCTCACAATATTATAAACAGTCTCCCCTCACAACAATAATACCATAATCCCCTCACAACAGTATTACCAGTCTCCCCACGCAATATTATTACCAGTCTCCGCTCACAACAGTTTAACATTATCCCCACACAATATTATTACCATTCTCCCCTCACAATATTATCACCAGTCTCCTTTCACAATATCATTACCATTCTCCCCTCACATTATTATTACCAGTCTCCTCTCACAACAGTATTTCCAGTCTTTCCTCACGTTATTGTTACCAGTATCCCCCTAGATTACTATTAACAGTATTAACAACATTATTACCCACATGTAATGTCCCTGATGTCCCGCTCGCTAAAGGACAGTGAAGCGTCTCTCATAGCCTCTCCTTTCCAGCTGTAGTGATCGCTGCGGGACCACTGTCTGGCTTTGCTGGGCAGGAAGTACTTGCACATGGCCTCTCCTACACTATTGTGTCCACAGCAGCACCTTCATGTGGGGCCCCCTGTTTTCACATAGCCTGCTGTGTGGCGCGACCGAGTGCCCGGCAGTATAACTGGGTGGGCAGACTGGGCTCGTTAGCCTTGGCAGGCAGCTAGTCTAAGAGAAGGAAAACTCTGACTCCAAACCCGGGCAGATGGAGCTCGTTAGCCTTGTCAGGCAGTTCGTCTAGGAGATGGACTCCAATTCGAAACCAACGAAGTGCCATTGGATGATGCCTCCACTGCCTTGTGGATATCTTCGGGAGAAGGAAAGGCTACGGGAGTAAACCCAGACAGAAAATCCGGAGTGGAGCCCCTAAGGCGGCTGGGTGTCAACTACGACTTCCTTCCTGCAGCTCCTGCATCCAAACTGGTGCCAAATGTCATGCTCAGCATTCCTTTGGACCCCACCAGCAAGGACGAGAGGGGGATCCTGACGCCTGGGCAGCCCAGGATCTCCATGCTACACGCCCAGGCTTGCGCCCTGGAGAGGTCACTTCAGCCTCGCCCTTGAGCGAGGAAACAACACGGAAGCCGGGCAGACCTCGGTCAGTAAGGTGTTGGCCGGCCAACGTTTGCCTGCTTCAGTGGGTGCCTGGAGCTCAGTGTGTTGCTCAGCATGACAAGCAGACGGAAACTCCGCACCAGACAAAAGAAACAAGAAACCAATAAAGAAGACTCCAGCTCTTCGATTCGCAAGCTGGAACGTGCGCACCATGCGTACAGGCATCTCTGACGACCTGAGGGAGGTGGACGACACCAGGAAGACGGCCATCATCGACAGAGAGCTCACCAGACTAAATGTCAGCATAGCTGCCCTCCAGGAAACCAGGTTTGCCTCCAGCGGTTCCCTCAGAGA